>JACXGJ010002844.1:0-27500 GCA_016801105.1 Esox niger
TGTGTGTGTGTGTGTGTGTGTGTGCGCATTATGATTGAGAGTGTGACAGTTTTCATTTTCTGCATTCAGTGTTTGCTCTGCTCAGTCTGCATGGTCAGCGGTAGATAACGTCGATCCAGCATCCTGCTCTCTAAGCTCCTACAGCAATGGTTTTTCCGATTACATTCCCATGAAGTCGGTCTGAAGCCATCAGGTTCTCCAGTAGTTCTGGTCCTCCTCCGTTGGCAGACTGCCGTGTGGTGGGTGGTGGGACACATGTCGCTAACCAACCCATCCTTCCCAAATCTGCCCTCTGTACAAAACACACAGACAGACAGAGGCAAGGCAGAGATTCATCGAAACCGCTTCCTTCTAGGAACCGATCCACTAGAAAACATTAGAGGACGGACTGACAAGAAACGACCAGACGACTTGAGACGAAAGGACATGGCATCAGCATAACAACTGTGGGTCTATATTAACCTTTAATGCATGGCACTGAAATGCAGGTGAATATTAGTTACATGAGGACCTGAGAACACTGAGAAAGGCACGCTGCTGGACCATCTGACAAAGCAAAGCATCGTTTTTGTACAAAAAAGGGGAGGTTGGCCGAACTGGGAGGAACAGATGGCTTATGACAAACTCACAGCGATTTGGAGGAGGGCTTCTTCACTTTTGGCCTCTTTCGACGATGAACTTGCCTGAAGCATGCAGTGTGGACATAAACACACGTGCAGGGGAAACACACACACAAACAACGGAGATAAGCAATCTCAACATGGTGACAATTTGTGTAATTTAGAGATACCTCATAGTCCTGTATGATTAAAATTATTTGCACAGGGCTGGAAAATGTATAACCTGAAATTTTACTCAAAATATAAGATAAAAAGTAGAATAAAACAACAGTGGGTGTAAAAGGCAAAAAGCCATACAATGTGGGTACCTGTATTCACTGAAAGAGTTTCTGTCTTTACCACCTGAAATAGAGACAAGTGGTATTAATTCTCGGGTGTGTGTGTGTGTGTGTGTGTGTGTCTCTGTGTGGGTGTTTGTGATTGTCTCCCTGACTCACCCGTCTCCGGGTTACACTGCTTGTGGCCTTTACAGCTCCGTAGCTCCATAAGCTGCAGGTGCATGAGGTTGAGGGCAGTGCGATCCAGGCCGCCAACTCCGTTCATCAACTATGGGCACAAATGAACAAGACTACATGTTGCCAAACACAGAAATAAAAACCCAGACACAAAGAGAGATAGAGAGAGAACGTGAGATGGAGACCTGATATGGGTCAGAGTTCAGGTCAAAGTACTCTATGAAGCCTGTGGCGAACTCGCAGAACAGGAAGTTATGCGTGTCGTTGATGGTCCTGAGACACCAGTAGGTGTTGTTGTTGGCACTGGTACAAGCACAGAATGGACCCACTGGCAGGGAAGGAAGAAGACGGAGGAATTATTTTATACATTTTTATTTAATATAAACTCACCTCTATCTAATTTTGAATCCTGATGAGAAATGATTGAGCATATATTTTGTGGCAGGCTGTTGCTGTTCTAATGAAAATGATATGAGGAATATGCCTGTAGTGTTTTGTATTCCATTTAGCCTGGACGGTGCCATTCCTTACTTGTCCAGAAGGGGGCAGTCTGCCAGTGCTGGTTGTCATGTGTGAAGCAGGTGAGACCAGGCATGCTGCAGGTGTCGTTGTTGCGGAGCCTCTTGAGCAGCTTACGGAGCTTCTTCCTGCGTTTCTGCTCCTTCATTAGCCACTGTCTCTTCTGCTTAGAGGGCATTACGCTGAGGACGCGCCACCAGAGGACAACTGAACAATGTGTCTCACTCTCGCGTTAAGGTGTTCAAACTGATAAAGACATTTCCAATATCCATACGAGCTACATCCTGCGCTGACGCACACGCTAACGCACACGCTAACGCACACACCCTGTCATTCATTACCTGAGTGAGAGCATGCGACTTGCATTGAGTCTGAACGGCCCCTGGTTCTTGGACAAGTAGCTGGGGCTGTTGCACTGGCACTCCTCAGGCCGAATCTTCTTCAGGTGACCTTTGACTTCACGCAGATTCTTAATTTTGGTCTGCAGTGTTTCTATCTACACACACACACACACACACACACAAACACACACACGCAAAAAAAAATTAAGCCCGGCATTTCAGGGAAGACTACAGAGTGGAGGAAAACAACACAAGCCGCACCTCATGTTCGATGTGGAGCTTATGGTCTTTCCATGCCTGGAGGGATTTGTAGAGTCCTCCATCACACCTCACCGTGTCATTCATCAAGATGGAGCACCTGCGACGGGGAGAACGCACAGCAGCCCTCAGCTCCTACACCTCACACCTGCACGCTTCCTTACAGCAGCCACTCGTTCGCTACCAATCATTTGAGAGCTACTGTGCCACTGAACTACCTGTAGGTGACTTTAAGGGCGGCAGGTGGTGTCACACTGTTGCTGGTCGTGGGTCTGGCTGTGACTCCCATCCCGCTGAACTCGTCGTCTTCCAGCGGGAACGCCCCTCTCCTCTCCCCAGACCAGCTGAGGTTCCTGAAGCCCACGGGCCTGTAGCCCTCCTGCAGGTCCACAGCATACAGGTCTCCATCCAGCTCAAAAGGAATGGACCGGGCCCAACGGTTTCTTGTCAGACTCTTACTGGACTTCACCTCTGATGGGGTTATAATGTCGTTGTTACAGAGGTGCAGAGATGCCGATGATCGAGTAGTGAAAGGTGTGCTAAACAAACTAGCACTGTTTTCAGTGTAGCATAAGAGGTCAATTAAAACATGAATTGTTGCACTTCTCATTCACATTATTTGCATACATTATTAAGTCGGCCACTAGGTGGCATCAAAGACAATACATTGATGAGCAGCACGATGGAACGCTCACTCTTCTTGGTGGACAGCCTCCTCCTCTTCAGGGGTGTAATTTTGGGTCCTAGGGGGCCGCAGTCACAGCCATCTCCAGCATTGGAGACGTGTCCAGCCCACTGGTGGGACCCGGTGGTAGCCATCAGAGCCTGGGTGCGTGGGGCATAGAGACCAGCCATGCCTTTACACTTGTACAGCCTCAGCTTACCAGTCGGTTCCTCCACACACTGCCACTTCTGGAGAGAAGGAAGAACAGGGAGACGGTTTGCTACGTTTCTGCTAATATATCCAGTTAGTGTGTTTAGGTGTGCCTTTTCTGCAGAAACCTCTACCTGTCCCGGCTGTTCACAGGAGCTCTGGTACTCTGCTTTCTGACAAAGGTCTTTGACCCTCTGGTACTTGGGCAGGAAGTTCTCCTCCTGGGCCACCTCCTTCCCATCGGCCCTCTTGTGGAGCGGCTTGCTGTTTGAACCAGATACAAACACACGGAAAAGAACCAAAGTATCAAATTTGACTGCGGAAAATGGAGATATGACATTTTGTCAAACTCTCGCGTCCACCGCCCTTGATCATTGACCGGATTATAACTTTAGTATGCTGACCCTCTCTCCACCAGGAAGGAGTCTCTCCACATCTTCCCCTTCCTGTTCACCTGAAACCTGCAACAAGAGACAGACACCTCCAGTCACCCGGGGGGCGGAGGGGGTTGGGGGAGGGACAGAGTCACTGAGCGTACACCGTGTAGAGCCCAAGACATGCGGATCAAGCCGCGACCCCGCAGTACCTGTTGACAGGTTTGTCCGTGTCCAAAAGTTTGATGATGGACTTGCCGTCCATGTCTGAGGGAACCGCTGCTCCGGCCATGTCCAACAGTGTGGGAGCCAGGTCAATGTTCAGAACCATGTGAGGATTACTGCACGGGACACCAGAGCAGACAGAGACGGTGTTCAGTGCCGTGTAGGACATCGAACGACAAGAGTACAGTGCAAATACTTGCGGGCGTCACTCACACGGCTCCTGCCTCCACATTGGGTCCGCGTATATAGAAGGGCACGCGGAGGTCAAAGTCGTAGGGCATGGACTTGCCCTTGACCAGGCCGAATTGACCGATGTGGTAGCCGTGGTCCGACGTGTAGATGACGTAGGTGTTGTCCAACTCTCCCGTCTCCACCAGCATGTTGTACAGCTGAGGGCGACACGGCAACACGGGTCACGGAACAGCAACAGTAGACCACTAGCGGAGGCCAGCCGGTCGGCGTTCGTCCCACCCACCTTGTCCACGCTGTCGTCCACGGACAGGAGCGTCTGCATTCTCCGGCGCTGCAGCATGTTGGTGAACTGCATGTGGACGGGCTTCATCGGACCGGTGTAGCGAAGGATCCAGTGTTTGTCCGGGTTAGGGGCGTAGTTGTAGCTCGGGGTTCTGCGACAGGAGGCAATATACTATCAAGAGGAGAAGGCGCAGGCATGCGTACGCATATTTGCCTTGTCTTCTTTGTTTGTCCTGCTGTGAAACAGTCATACTGTTTTACAAAGAGCCCGAGACAGAAGGACACCAATGAAACCCCAGGAAATTACAACAATGTAGAAGCTGCTAGTTTATTTACCCATCAGAAGAGGAGCATCTGTATTTTAAGTAGGTTCTGTTTTGTGTTTCCAATACGTTTTATTGGAAGTCACTAATATAAACAAAAAATTATGTGAAAATAATGGTTTCTTCAATTTTAACATAACAAGAAATTCCTAGAACAGTTATGTTTAAAAATACATGGTACCGGCAGCACAAAATTATGCTCTGAACAAATAATTACGTGATGCTAAATCAGAGGCATATTAACCCCCAGGGAGAACCGACTGCCAGGCTGATCAATACCAGCTGGCACCGTAAGGACCGCTTAATCAATATTCACTGAGGAACAGAGAACCTTAATAATTAAGGACCCAAAATTATTTCACAATAAACACTCCGCCAAATATCTAATGAGGTTTTTGGAAGCACAGCCTTTTTCCCCATTTACCACATATTGATTTGACTTGGTAAGAAATCCAATCATCTGAGGCCTCAAACACGTTTGGACAGAGGGTGGAGAAGTCCCTGCAATGTGGACATAAAATGCTTTTCAGGAGGGATGGAGTGAAACATATTGGAGGACCAATGACATCATCCCTGTGCTGTCACCTGTGCAGATAACTGAGAAAAAGCAATTAAAAGTTGACATTAAAACAGCATGGGCTAAACATAATCAGTGTGTACCTACAGTAGCGTCTGTCCTTAGATTAATGATGCATGTGGGATTCACGTGTAGAGAAGATGATTAACGAAAGACGCAGGCTCATTACGGCCTGCCAGGATCTCCCAGAGGGCCGGGGATCAGCCCGGAGAACTGCACGAAACTCTCTTAACGATGCCAGTCTGAAGCGTGCAATGGGCATGCGTATTTCTGAGGCACACACTGGCACATGTTCTCTCAAATACGTGTGTGTGTGTGTGTGTGTGTTCTATCCTTACATGTGCTGCGAGGCGTTAGAGAAAGCGGTGCTGTAATGTGGCGCTGAGTCCTCCGGCCCATGGGGGGCAGCGTGGCTCAGGACCATCATCACCGGCCGGTGGGGGTACGTCCTTTTAGACGAGCGGAAGTAACTGATGCTGTCGTTGGTGATGATGTCCGTGAGGTAGTCCTGTGAAAGCAAGTGAGCATTTAAACAAACTAACGGGAAGTGTAACAGGAACAGGGGAGGTCGCCGAGATGCGTCCCATACAAGCGTTCTAATTCAGTACTGGTTCAATGCATCGCGTTATTGCATTAACAACAGAGGAGGGTTGAGCTGTGATCCGAGTCAGGGACATTTCACCGTCGCAGGGATAAAACAGAAAAGAGAAGGCAACCTTGGAATAGTCGCTGCCGTGCTTCTCGCGCACACCGTTCCTGCACAGGGTGTAGTTGTAGAAGCGAGAGTTCTTGACCAGCGCCACCCACTCCCTCCAGCCAGGGGGGACATAGGAGCCGTTGTATTCATTCAGATACTTCCCAAAGAAGGCTGGGGGGACAGGGGGGGTAAGTACAAAGTGACTCTCTGTGCGACAAGATGTGTGTGTGTGCTTGTTTGTGTGTGTGCTTGACTCACCGGTCCTGTAGCCGGAGTTGTTGAGGTGCACGGCGAAGGTGTGGGGCTCGTGGTGCAGCTGCCAGGACGGTGAGGAGCAGTTCTCGTTGTTGGTGAAGGTGTGGTGGTTGTGGACGTACTTCCCGGTCAGAATGGAGGAGCGCGACGGGCAGCACATGGGAGTGGTGGAGAAGGCATTGGAGAAGTGGGTGCCTCCCTGCTCCATGATACGCCGGGTCTTATTCATGGCCTGCATTGAACCTGCAGGGGAGAGAGTGACGGAGACGGATTGCGAGAGGGAAATGGGGAGAGACGGAGAGGGAGAGAGACAGAGGGAGACGGATTGCGAGAGGGAAATGGGGAGAGACGGAGAGGGAGAGAGACAAAGGGAGACGGATTGAGAGAGGAAAATGGGAAGAGACAGAGACGGAGAGGGAGAGAGACAGAAAGGAGGAAGAGCTGCCAAAATATAGACACTGAGAGAGAGTAAAATAGAGAGAGAACATTTTCCTTTGAAGTTTCCATTTTAACTCTGTCCTAGAGGCTTTTCAGGATTATGCCAGTTGTTTTGTGGAACAGATGCTTGACCATAAATTCCTGGATTTCAATGGTTTTCTCAGCAGCAATCAGAGCAGGACAAAGGGTTTCTGTGGGGCTATTATATGGCACTTCAGTCCAAAACGCTGTTTAAGGGCTTAAATGTTGAGGGTGATGGCCAGCGTTTCTCAGACAATGGATGTCATTGGCCACTCGCACCATGCCAAAACTGGAGTTGACCATGTGCTACTTGACTTTGATTGGTTAAATGTTGAATGCTGCCAAGAGGAAACACTGACATGATCTCTGTCTCAGTAACACTGACAGAACACACAGCCTACACACACGCGCACACACAGGGTTGACATATTACATGTAACTGATTCCAAAAAACAGAAAATGTAATCCAGTTTCATTCAAAACGACTGTAATCAAATTGCATATATTTTTCAACATTAAATTACTTGAAAAAGAGAATGAATAGGTGAAATAATTATGACATGTTGCGTGTTAGGATTAGATTTAAATTTTTATAGATCCATAAAAATGTAAATATATTTGAAGAACAGGCTCAAAAGACTTGGGGATACTAAAAAAATTCCAGGCCTCACGATGCCTCTTTATGTGCTTCATAATAAAGGTGTATGTGCTTCTTAGGCCTGTGTTGTATTGTGCACAAATGTGGGCATGGGTATCTACATTTGTGACTGTAAAGCAATTACATTTTCTACAGTTTTGGCTTGTACAAAATGTAGCATGCCTACGTTTACAATTCCATAAAGAAAATTCTACTATGAATGCATCTTTGTAAGCACAATACTGTATTTGTGCTGATCATTAATGACCTGAAACATTAGGATCTGACACAAGCAATTTAATGGAATTTATTATTAAGATATTGAAGCCTCACAAAATGTAAACTATTAGACTAATACACCAACTTAATACAGGTCTATGTATGCTATTGCATTTTTACTCAACCCCCCTTTTTTCCTCGATTTCTTGCAGCAAATTCAAGTAGACTTGGAACAGTCAATGTTGAGATATTAGTCCTCCACAACCCATCCAATCCCACTCAGGTTCTGATCATGCTGGCTTGGCAAAGTAGCATTTTTTTTTTCATAAAAATCATCCATGAGGAAACAAAACAGAATAGGCAAATACACCCAATCTTATTATTGAAATAGAAATCAATGGTTTAGAAACTTAAATGCTAATTCTAAATGATAGATGTTTGATGTCGTTCAATTGCTAAAGTTACATTTTGTTTTCTAATGTCTCCAAAAAAAAGTTAAGTAAAAAAAATATAAAGTAAATGTGGACATTTTTAGACTGGTAACAATTATCTGTACTGGATTACATTTAAAAGGGACCTAGCCATCCCTGACACACAGCTAGTCCTGTGCCATCTTACCTAGCTCAATATCCTGGTCATCGGTGAGGATGAGGATGATGTTGGGCCGGACGTTGTTGCGGGCTTGGCGGTCCCTCTGCAGACGGGCGCGGTGGCGTTGGCCGGAGGGGAAGGAGGAGCCCTGGGCCTGGGATACCACCCCCAAGAAGAGGAGGAAGAGGCTCCATCCTGCCATGGCTCTAAGTACCCGTTCCTCAGTGCGGCACAGCCCTCTTCCACTGTCGTTCCTTCAGTCCACCTGACAGACAGATGGATGAGACCAGGCCAAAACCGCACATGCCTCACAAACCCCTACCGTCCGCTAGCTACGCAATGACACTGTGCGTAAACTCTGCAGTACGGTCATCAGAGTGAGTCTCTCTGAACTGCGTCTCTCCAATTGACTCTGCTGAGCAGATGTGAGCCTGGCAGAGTCATTACAGGGCCCTCTTCCATACAAATGCCCCCCCCCCTCGTTAATCAATAATTAATGAAGCATTAGAGCAGTGTCATTGGTCGGGTGTAATGATCTCTGCTGACGAACACATGGCTGCCAGTCTGGGTCTAATGGACTTGGGCCAGGGGCCAGCACACACTCATCACCCAGAGAGAGCATGGGGTGGATGGGTGGAGCCATGCAGAGGTGAAAGAAAGGAGAGAAAGGAGAAAGAAGGGATGATGATATTTAACAGGAAGGAACGAAACAGCCTGACACAGGAAGATCGAAGGAGGCTTGACTGCATGTTTTGAGGGGAGAAGAACGATGAATACTGAATGTTGCCTCTGTCAAATGCTGTGTTGCGGTGGTCAGATTGGTGCTGTGACGAAATGCCTCAGAACGCTGGGAAGCTGTGTCAACCGGGAAGCACTAACTCAACCGGGAAGCACTGTAAACTTTTAAGTGGATACTTTGCTGAATATGAATTATGTTTGCTCACAGCTTCATGAGTCAGAAAGTTATTTGTTTTAGCATTACTGTTAAGCTGCCCCAATGGGAACGAGCCTCACGGACGGTGAAGGAACAGCAGTGCTGTCCGAGAGAACTGACAGGTTCTTCCCTGATGGAGTGGCTTGTGTTTCCTCCGCGTTGTTGGTCTCCAGGGAGAACATAACCCACAGCATGAAACCTGTAGAACACACAGCGACAACCCTTCGCCGGGAGGCAACACACTCAACAACAGCCTCCTCACTGGGACGCTATTGACTACGGGACAATGGAGCGCCACACAGACGCTCATGCGCGCACACACACAAAAATGCAACACACTTCCAGGGTATCCTACACAGAGCCAAACGCTGGCCTTTAAATATGTCCAGCTACAAAAATAAAATACAAACTCACCAAGTCCATCAGTATGAAAACAAGTCAGCTTTGCGCTTTGGTATTCCAGAGGAGCGTCGGCCACCCCTTTCCATCCCCTCCCTGCTGGCCCTCTTCCCAGGGAGGAATCCCGGGGATGTTCTTTTGAAAAACCCACCGCTAGGTGCCAAGCTCTACCCGTAGCCAAGCAGCTTCGGTCTGTTTACTTTCTGATTGGAAAACACTCTCACACAGTGTCCACAGTGCCACTCGAGCATCTCCCACACACATTACCGCCCGTCCACCCCACCCTATCTGAAGCCCAGTGTGGACGCGCACGCGTCACGCACGCGCACACAGCTGCCTTTTGTCTGCTTTAATTCCTGCCTCTCTGTGTCTCACTCCCTGGGCATTGTTCCCTCTCAGGGGAACAGATAAGACGCTGACCTCAGGGCCACGCCGTTTTAAATTCTCCCAACTCTTCTGCCGTGCCGCTCCGCTCTCTTCATCCGTCCTTTCACATCGCCGGTATGGCACAAAACCACAACAAGTAACTCTATAAACAAACTGCTCTGTTGCCAAACATTGGATTGGCCTTGTCCACAATGCTGCCAGTATACTTTAACATCATGTCGATAATTCGAGGGTTTCCACGCTGTTGGAGCTGTTTGACGTGCGGCCGCAGCGTTAACAGGTTTTCTGTAGTGCGTTTAAAAGCCAGTACATCCACAGAGTTTACAAGAAACCTCTAGCTGAACTCCTGATTTAATGATATGTTGCATGCAGATAAGTGAGAACTGGACAGTACTATTCCCTGAGACCAGGGTGCTAAACGGTCAGATCCAATCGCTAACAAGCAAAACGTCTTACTTCTACCTCAATATTTTTTGCCGGACCACATAAGTGAAGCCGGACTGAAAGAGTGAATGTCACCGACTGACTGACTGACTGACTGACTCTTGTTAAATAACGTAGTGGTTAGAGATCCGGGCTAGAAAACAAGTTCTGAGTTCAAATCCTGTCACAGGCAAAACGGCTTGTGCATTAGGATTTGTTCAGGATAGACAATAACGTTGCTGGCTACACGTTTC
Organism: Esox niger; assembly: GCA_016801105.1. Lineage (NCBI taxonomy): Eukaryota > Metazoa > Chordata > Actinopteri > Esociformes > Esocidae > Esox > Esox niger. Next base: position 10,296 of record JACXGJ010002844.1, read on the forward strand.
TCTTGTCTTTTCACTTGACGAAAAATCAGTTATTGTCACCTACATTGATAGTTATTGTATCAATGTCATTCACGAATGGCTGATAAGCTGTAAAAAGCAAAAGCCATACAGTTCATAGCTATTTGTGGTGCAGGTAAACTTCATAAAAAATGTTAGTCAGTTCAATACAATGCTTAATGTTGTCTGGCAAAATATTAAAACTGTAATGTTAAAGCGTGACAAAATGATCTAATTTCGAAATGTTATAGCAATATTTAACCCATGTGTTGCTCTGTGGCGTATTGGTTAAAGATACAGTCTCTTACGTGGGAGACCTGAGTTGGAATCCAGGGAGGATGACCATAATCATCCCATTTAATTGCGGGCCAGCTGAATTAGGCTTGCCTGGTTTCTTGTTTCTCTTTTATTACGCAGATTGTGTGTTTTTCTCATGTTGGAAATTGACATGCATTGGTAATTACTTTTACAATCCCTCCTATAGGCAAATTAATGTCTTTTTAAAATCCATACTGGATATTTGTATTATTTTATGTGTAAACACGAACAAAGCCTTGAGCGTATTGAGCAATGGTTTGTTGTTCATAATGCTTACTGAAGTATTCAGAGTGCTCTAGTTAGAGGATTTTCACCCAGTAGAAATGACACCTCGGCAGACAATTAGCATTCAGAAAGAAACACAAGCCACAGCATTAGTACCTTTCATCAGAACAGATCTCAAAATAACTCATAACAAAAGAAACAGTGAGGTTGAGTGTGTGTGTGTGTGTGTGTGTGTGTATGGGTGTGTGTGTGTGTGTTTGTGTTTGTTTGAGAATAACCAAGAGGAAAAGAGTGAACACAGTTGTTTTATTAAGCATGTTGATAATCAATGACCTTCACCCCAAGCGGTCTGTTGTTCGGTTTCAAAAAAGTGCAGCACAGCAAACAACTCACCCAAATCCTCTTGTAAAGAGGGTTAAGATAAATAAATGTTCAACACTCCATTTGATGGAATGTTCATGCTTGTATTTTAGATGAGAAAGATTAATTATAAATGTTATGACTCCAAAGCTGTGTAAGACCTATGGGCTTTCATGGTGAACCAGAGGGGAGTGTAGGGGTCACATGGTGTCACGCGAGAGACAGAGAGAAAGACACCAGAGAGACAGACACCGGAGAGAGACAGACACACTAAAGGAATGTCTCTATGCAGATGTAAATAATGGCTTAGTTTGTAACAAAACATGAAGACACATTTTTCTAGGAGTAAAATATTTTGTTTGCTCGATGTGTCTCGCAAGCAATGCCATTGGAACTGGGTGAGAAGGACAGAATATAAGACAATGAGGTCAACCAGAATACTGATACGTAATGCACAGGACGAGTAATTCGCTCCCTACGTTTCTTCATATTTAATCACCTGCCTGACTCATCGTGTCAATAAAATATGGAGACGACCAGAAATGCTAACTAGATTTGAGTCTGCCCCAAGCAACGTTCCAACAGACACAGAGAGAGATCACCTCTGACTCATAAAGCCAAATAAAATATGTAAGACCCCAGAAACACACAAACTAGACAGTTTGCCCCAACCGACATTCCAGTTCCAAAAGACAGACGGTGCGACAGACCGGAGAGAAAGACAGGATAGAGTGACAGACAAGAGCGACAGATAGGACAGAGTGATGGAGAGAAAAGGAGGGAGAGAGCACGCTCAAGGCATTGTCTGGATAGAACAAAGCAAATGAGAGCTTCTGCTCTAGGCTGACAATTTCTTTCCCACAAAATCACTGGATTTTCCATACAAGGATTTCAAATTCAGTGAAATCGAAATAGATCAATTCACTGTCTACATCATCCTCTGATGCAAAAACAGTCTAATGAAACACCTAGCAATGTCCACCACACATCCCAGTCAAGGACGTGGCGTATTGAAATTACTACCCACCAGATTCCTTTGGTCATAATTGAGCCTGGCAGGCCTTGGAGAATGTGTGACTTTGTTCCCTTTGGATTGTAAAGCTGCAATGTGCACAGAATGTGCAAACTCTCCAAGGACCCTTGAATTTACCCACAAAGGTTGGTATTCAGATGCAAATTATGCAACGGCATGCCTTCATGTTTAGAGTAACTCTTTGAGGGGAGAGACAGTGTTTTAAGGAATATTTGGTGGGGGAGGGTGGAGTTTAGGATGCTGAATACTGTAAAGAACTGGAACACACATTTACATGATAATATGTAGCTACTGTAGAGAGAGTCGCAGTGATGGCTTTTAATAACCTATTTTCCAAGTGAAATCTAGTACAATCATGGACTATAGATATCACACTGTTGATAATAGTACTCAAGAGAGAAAGCTGCGTTACAAATAGATGCTGTGAGGCCACTACTAATGGATTACAATGACCTGTAAATCAATACTGTACTTCTCAATCAAGGAACACTAATATGATTGCCGTTAAACAATAATCCCTCTCCAAATCAGTGCAGAGGACGTATACCAACTAACCTGGAGCACCTCATCTTGATATGAATGAACAAAATACAGTTCACAGGACCAAAACACAACCTTTCAGTCGGCATGAAAAAAACAACCTTTCAGTTGGCATGACCAAAACACAACCTTTCAGTTGGCATGACCAAAACACAACCTTTCAGTCGGTATGACCAAAACACAACCTTTCAGTTGGCATGACAAAAACACAACCTTTCTGTTGGCATGACCCAAACAACTTTTCATTTGGCATGACCAAAACACAAGCATAACAACTTTTCAGTCAGCAGGACCAAAACACAACCTTTCAGTCGGCATGGCCAAAATACATCCTTTATTGACAGGGATTATGCTGCGGGAGTGAAAATGTAGAGTTTGTAAAGAGACACAACCTAACTGGGCAGACAATCAGGGCAAATATTTCATTTAGATTTTTCTAGTTTTGATAAACTTTGTCGACTCGCCAAAACTATTATTTCCCATGTTTGTACACAAACAGTGCAACCAGTACAGATGTACAGATAACAGATTAAAGTGTTGTGCACAGTTCCTGTGTGTGTGTGTGTGTGTGTGTGTGTTTGTGTAAGCACCAGGCAATATTTCCTCTCTAGAGATTGACAGAGGACCCTAGGGTTCAAAAGCATGTTATAGCTTTGGCAGACCAAGATTCCATCCTGTTCAACAGCTGAGATCCGCCAATTATTTAAACCACGATGAAAACATGCCATAACAGCAGGTAGCAGTTGATCACAAGTTTTAATCCCATTCAAATAACACATAAATGACCCTTTCAGTCTCTTTTCCAGCTCAAAAAATTTACTATATGAAAAGGAGCTGTCTCAGTGACCCCGCCCATGTTCTCACAGACACCTTATTGAAACATACACAGTAATGCAATGATTAAATTCTGATTGTCGCACTGAACATGAGAAATCGACTTCACGCAAAAAATTCACATAAGGAATTTTCAAAAATCCTGATTGAGGCATAGTCGCCATGGCAAAGTACTACATGACTGTACTCCGGTCCCATGGAAATTGCCCACAATGCACCTCTGTGACAGAGCATTAAGCTGAGGGAACAGTGAGTTCCATTCCTTTGAGGTAGTCAACTTGTTTTCTACCGCTGGGCGTTCCCTTGAATGTTGCACAATTACCGTCACATCAGAGTCAGTAAATCAACACAGCAAGACGGAATCCTGAGTCCATGTCATCATGTATCTGTCAGTGCAGCCCCGGGGACTCTCATTACCAGCATTCACTGTGTCTGCGAGCCATTGACAGACAGATATAGCATCAACGTATACATTTAGCACTTATCACATTATTCATTCAGGAGTGTGTGTTTCTTTTTTCTGTTTTGGCTGTAGCACACCAACACACATTCCTCCCTCCATTCATCCATTCAACATGTTACCTTGCCGTCCTTGTGATGAGATGGGAAGAGATGGCTGAATGGTTTGTTGTATAAATGAGGAGACGAACGTGTGATTGCATTAACACAGACTTGATAACAAAGAACTCAGACAGGCTGACTGTGGATTCGAAACTTGCAGTGCAGACAAGATCCAGCATATCGGACTTCACTCGACTGGAAGTGTAATTAGTGGCAGAAAAGCACAGAGAGACATCTAATTACCTCAGAGAGTTCTGAGAATTTAGAGAACATCCCAACTACTGCTCAGTGGCTTTTCCCACTAACTCAAATCAAACTACTCTAGAGGTACATCCCTGTCAGAGCTCCGCTGTGTTCCTCCCCCTCGACAAAACAGACCAAGCATTTGACACCTCTCTCATTTCTGCGCGTGTTTGTTTTGGTGTAATCTGGTGATATCATGAAAACATCCGAACAACAGAAGCAGTGAACACAGCCGCCTTCCCTCGGGCACCAGCGGAGCTGCTCTTCTGCTTTCTCTCCATCCTGGTCCTCTGTATCCGTCGGCAACGGGGTGGTATGCGAGGCGAGCGGGGTGGTCCGTGAACGCGGCGGTTTGGGCATTCCCAAAAGGGGCCACGGCTGTGTGAGATGACCCGGTAAGGTCAGGACACTTAACCCCCCCCCACCGCTCCCAGCGGTACGCTCAGAGGAAGCCCAAAAAGAACAACGAGGTGGTAGAAAAAACACAAACAGAGCCTGATTCTGCCATAGAGAGGTAAATGGTAATTAATAAACATTCTTCTGTTTTTAGCCTGGATGGGGTTTATTCCCCTCCCACGTTGGGTGAAAACGTCAGCTGATTGAGAATTAAGGGGGTTATACTTACTATTATTGGGTGGTTACGTGTGGAGGAGATCACATCTTCTAGAGGATTTCACTGAGCCGTGCTAACAGCTGAAAGACGTGACCGAGCTGGTAGACATGACAACTTGAGGAACGATCAGCATGTCATATTGGCGATGCCTCCCACACAGCGTGTCACATGGTAACAAGAAAACAACAGGTGAAACGTTTGGTTTGGTGCTGTCACCAGTCAGAGGGCATCCTGGATCACAGCTAGTTACAGTGACTCAACCTCCTCGGTAGAACCACACTTGTGATGGCCATGAGACCCAAGCCGCTGTGTCAGGTTTACATTCAGTCTCCTGTTAGTAGGCTCGTGGTTTCAGTGAAGTCGTTGCCAAGGCGCCACTGCGGAAAAGGTTTATGTTGTCATTTGTTTTCTTTTAATTACTGTCCATTTCTCTTCTGTCATCAAATCAGCACAGAGAGGCCACTCATAATGGCCATGACTTAATGATGATTACAGATAATACTGGTTTTGCCTTTCAGTAAACAGCCACTGGCTGCTGGAGAATAAATTGTAGTGGGCTACAGATCTATCAGTGTGCTACAGATCTATCAGTGGGCTACAGTAGAGGTCTTTTGGGGGTGCCATGTTCTTTCCAGGGGGGCACTTGTAGATCCCACAGCTTCTCACAAGGACAAGGATAATCTCCTGTCAACTGCAGTGTGTAAGTGCTCAGCCTGTCTGTCTGCCTTCCTGTCTGTCTGCCTTCCTGTCTGTCTGCGGCCCTTAATGGAAATGTGCACAGCCGGGACAGTCTTATCTGCTGTTAAGCTTGCCATTAGGGAATGGAGTGACAAAGACCACTTATTTGCTTCTTCACTCCCATTCTCAGTTCTAATCTCCATTTCGCTCTCTCATTCTTTAGCCTTTGTTGGTGGATTATTTGGCTTAGAAACTCACACTCTAAACCCTGTCAGAACCACGCTGGGGGTTAAGACTGCAGGGGAGAGGGTAACGTAAAGAGGCTAGGCACAGAGGGACCTAAACCAATCCATGGGCACATCAATGTTCCCTTAGTAACAGTAAGGAACCACCCAAAACAGTGTTTCAAAGTTTTGTTAAATATTTTTCATTAGTGTTGCTTACCAGAAGGACAGGATGGAAAACAGCCCACGAAAAGGATCCAGTTCGCTAGCTCAGTCAATGCAGCCAGCGGGAGTGAATCGTTTATTAGCAGCCTGGTTTATTTAAATGCACCGGTATATTCAAATTCTTACCCATTTTCAGTCTTTTCCCAAAGAAATCGGTCTGAAAAACCTGGGTGTGAAAATGATTCTCCCCCCTCATCTGACCGAATGTCACAGGTCATTGATGATGCATGAGACAGCAGGAAGTAACACAAACTCCAAACACAACGCACCCTCAAGTCTCTATTCCTCTGACCCCCATTCTTGAACAGTCACTGTCCCGCTCTAACAGTCCCCCACTAGCTCCCCCACACAGCAGCGACGCCCCATCCGTCTGTCCGGACCTGTGTTTTGGCACATGTGGGTGTGTGCCCCAGGCAGTCGAACTGATCCTCTGGCCCAATGCCTGTGGTGTCAGGACTGCCGGTCAAGCTGCCAGCAGGCTCCCTCCCTAACAACCCAGATGTCTACATGTGGCACCTCGGTATTGATATCATATAAGGTTTCAGACAACTAGCAGGCTTTTAATGAAGGCTTAGATTGATCAGATATCAGCATACCGTACGATCATTCTGATTCGCCGCGTTCTGCTGCAGAGAACAGCTTGTAATCTATATGGGGAAGCCAAGTTTGTGCGTCTCACACACACACACACACACACACACACACACACACACACAAACACACTTGCCCTCACACACACAGACACCCTGAATGTCAACACAAAAACCTGAGAAAGACATCTTGCGAGACCAAACAAAGATCCAGAAAGTCGTCTGAGTCCTCTGCGTCAGTGACATCTATCCTCAGTAGGGTCGTCTTATATCCCTTCGCCCACACCTCCCCCGGCTCATACAAGGTCAGGTCTCAGGTGGACTCAGATTTCTAATGAGTTATCCATTAAGACCGTGTCACCACCACACACAGCTGTCAGGAACCTGTGGCTTAGTTCCGGACTGGCTGCAACCACGGGAGGAGGGGTGGACAAAGAGAGGGAATGCAGTGCTCCTAAAGATTCAGTTATGTCATTATTTTAGATATATCATTCCATTACCGCTTTCTATTACCATTCCATTAACAGAGGAATTTGACGAGCACGGATGAATTATTCACCAGCCTAGCCTGTGAATAATTATTATTAACGCAGCGTCCACCAATAGAGCACAGCGTCCACCAATATGAAGTAATCACTGCACCAATGGCAATCTCGCTGACACACTCTTTATGAGCTACGCCCACTTCTCCATTCCCCTCAGCTCAGATGGCTGATAAAAAAGGCTTTCCCTGTGTATCAAAGAGCTAAAGGTCAATTAAATTCATGAAGAAAAGGAAGGTCCTCTGGTAACGACCAACGCGAAAGGCTGAGTGTGACTCCAACAAGTGCAATGAAAAAAGCACTAAAACCAAATGGTGGAGGAACCAATTGAAGCCCCCACAGAACGGCCCATAAATCCAGTGTGGCTCGTCAGACCCGTCTATAGGAAGAGATTTATACATCACTAGTGGGATTCAATTATAAATGACCGCCGTATAAGAATATGTACACTTCTGTTCAAATGGAAGGTCTCTTGAACTGCTGCAAAGGTCCATTCGCGGCCATTTCATGATTCATGTAAGACCCTTTGTGTTTCCGATTTGATTCAAACCCTATTAAACATCAGATGCTTTCAGCACTGGCACCTTGAGAGTTGGATTGTAAGGTGAGTGTTTCTGCTGCTGGGCTTTACGGGGATGCAGTCAGAAGCTGCCTGGTTCCTACAAACCCTTCCCAAAAGACATTTAAATCAACCACCTGCCACAACCTCCCCCTTCCCTCCTGGTTGATCCTGACCAGCCGGCTGGTTGGAGCTCAGAAATTGACGGGATGGGCTGGTTCTGCCTCTACCGACCGGCCCACAATGCCCAGCTGGCGGGCTGGCACTCGGATCTGTCTCTGTGTGTGGTCTGCGCATTGGAACATGGGCTTGGCCGGGGCGTCTCCCTGAGAGGCGGGCAACGGGCCCAGAGTAGACAAAGCCTGATGTGGCCTGCTGTCAACCCATTTCAGGTCCACCCAGCGGGGAGAATCAATTAGGCCGCCCCATAACACTGCACTTTCGTATCTGACTTTTAATCTGCGCGCATGAGCCTTGGGGAGAGGAGTCAGGTCAGTGCAGTGAGGTCGGCAACTGAGTGGTGGCGCTTCTGATGAGGGGTTCTGCTGTGAGTATACTATGAGGATGTTCTGGCACCGCTGCTCGGAGCAGATTCGGTGGCTCTGACAAAGAAGCAACCCTTTGTGGTGAGCTGTCAAAACGACCTTACAGATAACGCAACCGGCTGCAAGAAATGAAATAGATTCAAACCCGACGCGGCAGTTGAGAAAACAGCCAGGCTCCGTGAGGAGACAATGATGAGCCCTCCTCCCACCAGTCGTGGAATGACTGATATCTGCCTTTGAAGAGTTTCTTCAATACTACTCTCTGTGCTGCCCGGCCTTGCCAACGGCCTCTCTGGCAGAGAGGAAGAAACAACGAGGAGAAGGGAGCACACCCGGTTTGATGTGGAGATCAGCCTTCAAACGGAAGGACTCACCAAAGGGACATCACACACCTGTCATTTCAGCCAGACAGAAAGGGAAAGTTAAGCCGTGTCTTTCTGTCCTGAGCTGTATTTCACTGACACGTTCCACGGCCATTTGTGATTATAAAAGAGATCAGCTGTAGTTTTTATAAGTGGTAGGCATATTAAGGATGCATTCACACCGTTGCTCCAACAAGTGTCAAACATCTCGCTAAAAGAGGCAGGCAAAGTGATAGGTTACTATGTAGAAAATTACTACTGTATCAGGTATTTCAGTTTCAGACAAAGGCAGTTTTATTGATGCCTTAAGGATCCCATTGTTCTCCCCTCCCCACTATGTGATTTCATTTTGTACATGTGTTTAGAATCTTACCGTTCTTTAACCAGATAGTTCAACTGAGGGAAATTTACATTTTCTGTGGTGATCCAGGCATAATATTTTAAAACAGAAGAACACTGAACCGCAATGAACAAATAAAGATTACATACAAAGGGAAATGTAACAGAAAGTTCAACATCATTAATATACACAGAGAAAATGGTTGGTCCAAGAAACAAACCTTGAGGAACTCTCATGGATGCCGCCAAAGGTTTGAACCACATGATTTACAGAAAAATCGTATTAGCCAGGTGAATAAAAATATTAATATTTAATATTCACAATACTGCTTGTCTAAAGCAGACATGACGTGGTGCAGACACTCAGAAAAAAATCTAAGACAGGGCAACATCAAGAAGGACTACAACAGTTTAGGTCTAGCTGTTTCCCTCTTAGACAAGCAAAATGACGGTTAGCGGCTTTCCAATCCTCAGGGAATTGAGGTTTGCAATGAGGCGTCAACATCCACACAATAGAGTCTGAGATAGCAGAAGCAGACAGCCTCAGGAGAAAAGGCCCTAGATAATATAGTCAAGCTGATATGTCTCAGTTTGGCGACTACTTCTGCACCTCATTCACCCATCCTGGCTGAAAGGAAAAACAGCTGGTGCTCAACGAGAAGCCTCTACAGGAGAAGTAACGCAGGCTGTGGCAAATGCATTCTTGAAGCTATCATCTAAGCTGCCTATTATTTCCAGGGAGAGGTGTTACCTACCCAAAGCTAAGTACCATTATTATGCCTTTCCACTGTAATTGTTGTAGCTACTTCACGAAGGAGAACTGTTGTCTTCAGTTAAAGATAGCAGAGTTAGAGCTTCGGCTTCAGACGCAAATGTAAGGCAAGGATTATGTTAGTGTAGAAATGGGAAAAACTGAAGTCCACTCGCCCTGCAAACAATGAGTTTCAAAAGCCGCACTATAAATTCTCGGACTACAAATGGATTTCTTGATATTCTTCCAAGCTTGCTCATCAATGACAAAGAAAATAAATCCACAAACGATCTAATCCAGGATCTTAACTCAACACTTTAGATACGGTTGCACCATTTAAAACTAAAGAATTACAAAACAAGAAACTTGCTCCCTGGTACACAGAAAATACTAGAGCAAGCCTCCAGAAAATTGGAGCGAAAGTGGCGCTCCACCAAATTTGAAGTATTCAGACTAGCCTGGATGGACAGCACACTTATATACCAAAAAGCACTCACATCTGCTCGGTGAGCATATTTCTCCGACCTGATTGAGGTGAACAAAAACAATCAAAAATGTATCTTTGATACAGTTGCAAAGTTAACTAAAAGGCAACACTCAAGTGAAGTGGGTCTTCACTTTAGCTGTAATGAATACATGAACTTTTTAGATGAAAATATCATCACCATTAGAAAACAAATAACTGACTCCTCAAATAATTACAGTCCCCAAAATCTCAGTGGTCCTGAGAATGTCCTGAACCTCCCTAACCAGGTGTCAATGGGGACACTGGAACTTTTTGATCCTGTATCGCCACATTCACTAAATTTGTAATGAGTTCTAAACCCACAAATTGTCAACTAACCCCGATTCCAACTAAATACTCAAGGAGCTATTTTCGGTACAAAGGTCAGCCAATGTTGAAAATAAATGTCTCGCTTTCCTCCGGATGTGTACCAAACTCAAAAAAAAATAGCTCAAATTAAGCCTCTTAAAATAATCTAATCTGGATCCAGACAATTTAAACAAGTCTAGGCCAAAATCAAACCTCCCATTCCTCTCAAAAATCTTAGAAAATATGTTTCCCAACAACTGAATGCTTTGCTGAAGACAAATAACATTTATGAAATGCTCCAGTCCGGTTTCAGACCCCATCATAGCACTGAGACTGCACTTGTGAAGGCAACAAATGACCTTCTAATGGCCTCAGACAAAGGTTCCGCATCCATCCTGTTGCTTCTTGATCTTAGTGCTGATTTTGACACTATTGATCACTCCCTTCTCTTAGAGAGACTGGAAACCCATATTGGGCTACGTGGGAATGTTCTAGCCTGGTTTAAATCTTATTTATCTGAAAGATATCAGTTTGTATGTGTGGATGGTATATCCTCTGACAAAGCAAAAGTATGTTTTGGTGTTTCTCAAGGCTCGGTCCTGGGCCCTTTATTGTTCTCACTATATATGCTGCCTCTGGGAAATGTAATCCGAAATCACAATGTCAATTTTCACTGCTATGTTAATGACACAGAGTTATATATTTTGATGAAGCATGGAGAAGCCCCAAAATTAGCTACTTCGGAAGCATGTGTTACAGATGTTAGGAAGTGGATGACAGAGAACTTCCTGCTTTTAAACTCAAGAAAAACAGAAATGCTCGTTTTAGGACCCAAGAAACAAAGACTTTTATTGGCAGATCTCACTGTGAATCTCGATGGCTGCATAGTCGTATCCCAAAAAAACTAAGAAATATCAGCGTTACCCTCGACCCTGACCTCTCCTTTGATGAACATATAAAATGTATCTCAAGAGTTGCTTATTTTCATCTTCGAAACATTGCAAAAATCTGAAACTTTATATCAAAAACTGATGCAGAAAAACTAATTCATGCTTTTGTTACATCAAGATTAGATTACTGCAATGCTCTTTTTTCCGGTTACCCTGATAAAATAAATAAATAAACTTAAATTAGTGCTGTACACTGCTGCTAGAATCCCAACTTGAACAAAAAAATGAACACATTACTCCATTACTAGCCTCTTTACACTGGCTGCCTGTTGGGTTAGGGCTTTATTAGGGTTTTATTGTTAACCTATAAATCAATTGATGGACTTGCTCCTACTTATCTTGCTGAAATGATCCAGCCATACATACCTGCACGAAACCTTAGATCACAAGATGTAGGCCTTGTAAATTTCTAAACAAACAGCCGGAGGCAGGGATTTCTCTCATAGATCTCCACTACTTTGGAATGATTTGCCAATTAAAATGAAATGCAGACTCAGTGCAAACCTTCAAGCATCTACTAAAGACACATCTCTTCAGCCTGGTCTATGATTAAGTGTAGTTTGGCCCAGGGGCGTGAAGGTGACCTGAAAGGCCTGATACTGTCCACCCTGGCTATCTTGCCAGGTGGGCTCTCATTGCCACTGGGATGCCCTGCCTCCAATGCCATTCGGGGGTGGAGTCACTGGTTTGTTGTTGTCTCTCTGTTGCGCACTTGTGCAATTGTGCTGTGCTCTGCTGGCAATACTCGGCCCTCATTCAGGATGATTGCGGTTGGTGGGTGTCCCTTTGGTTGATGCTTGGCAATGTGGGTGGACTGATTTCATGCCTGTTGGGCCCTGTCCGGGGCCTCCTCCGGATAGGGCCACAGTGTCACTGTCCTGTCTCAGCCCCAACGTCTTATGCTGCTTTATTATTGTGCTGGTGGAGTAGGGTCTAAATCTTCCTTGTTTTCTCTCTTTTTAAACTTAGGAGCACATGAGCTCTTAACCCACACCTGCGGATTACCAGGCTTGACTCGTTGTGGTCCCTGTACAAACTCCTACTGGTTGTGTTGCAGATCAAGACGATATCTGACGATTTCAGCTGCCACTCTCAGGACCACCCCTCCCCCTGTCTGTCCCTGTCCTGGTCCATTTGGTCATGCCTCCGATCTGGACTAGGTTTAAATAGACTCTGGACATAGCCCACATGCATTGAACTATTACAATTTGGACTCTTAATATATTCACCCAGCACAGCCAGAAGAGGACTGGCCCCCCCTCGGAACCTGTTTCCGCTCTAGGTTTCTTCCAAAATTTCGGCTCTCTTAGGGAGTTTTTCCTAGCCACTGAAGTTCATCACTATTGTTGTTTGCTCCCTGGGGTTTAAGGCCGGGTGTTTGGTGAAAGCTCTTTGTGACAACTGCTGATGGAAAAAGGGCTTTATAAAATACATTTGATTGATTGACTGATTGATTTGAGTAAGTTCACTAAGGGCAGAAAGAGCAAAGGGCAACAATAAGATATCCTTTGCTCCCCTTGCTGACATCCAATGAGGAGGTCAGTCGGACCAACACGTTTCAGATCTTACTTGATTGACAACCCCTGTTAACATGCAGGCTCCCTGTGGGATAACTACAGGAGCATTTTCTCGGTAATCCTTGCTAATTTGGATTGAAATATGTAGGAAGATTTAGAAAAAAGTGGCATGAGTGTGTGAGCGTTGTTTGGCATTGAGTACCGTCTCATTCCCAAACGCTTCCATTCTACTGCGCATTCTAAAGTAATTTGGCCTTGTTCGCAAACAGGAAGACGTAGGCATTGGCTTAATCGGCTTAATCTTCCAACCAATAAAATCCCAACCTTCCCAAAACCTTCACACCCGTACAGTGGCACTCTTCAAGACCTTGTCCCGTAATGGTGTCGCCATGGCTTGCAGGCCTGTGATTTGCTAAAATGAATAGACAAATCCAAGTCACTGGTCACTCCCACCAAAGCCGCCTTTTAATTGTTGATTTCCCAGGCGTAAATGAGCTACGCCCGGGGACCAGGTTGGCTGATGACAGACTAATCCCTATTGTATAACAAACGGCCGTGGTGTTGACAGAAGCTTGCTATGCTGTCGTCTCGCCTGAGGTTTAGAGCTGTCATAGCAATATCATATTAATAAGAGCTGATGCTATTTCTGCTCTGTGAGATGTGTAGGCAGGTAGGTAACAGTCCAGGGCTCATCAGACTCGATTAAGATTACTTTCCACCCACTGGCAAGCTTATGATGTTCATCACTTCAAAGATGTAACACATACAGCACACACACACACACACACACACACACTCAAACTCCTAGAAGTCAACCCCAGCTGATAAACAGACGCAAACAAATCCTACCTTCCTTTCCAATGCTTCTCAAATGTTCCCTCAGTGCGTTCGGAGACCTGGGTCAGGAAGCTTATTCAGACAACATCCTGAGTGATGAGAACCAAACATTACATTTCAGTGGTTAGTTGCAGCAACGTACTTGTCTGCTGGTTATAATGTCAGACAGGGTGAATGGACAAACAATATCATTCATGATACCTATTCCTGATATGGTGCAAAAAAGGAGCCTCTGTCCATACTCCGTTCTGACTCATTTGGGTGTTACCCCATTATTGTTCATCCTCAACAGATGCCATTCTCTATTGTTTGTTCCTCGTTGACAGATGCCTCCTGCCAGTCTTTCTCAACAGATGACACCCGCATCTTCACTCCATACCAGACCACATTGGCTTTACATTTAACACTGTTGTGCTATCAATACCAACAACTATTCTCAATAGACCCACTTTAACTATATACACCTGTCAACAAAAGACCCAACTGTCTAAACTCCCCGGCCCCCTTTCTAAAATGGTCTGTATGTTTAAAATTAAACTGTCTCTATGTCTAGAAGTATTTTTTTATTCATATTTTTACAGCCTGCTGAAAGCTTTGTTCTGTTCCTGGCTGTGAAAACGAGCTGTTTTGACAACGTTACATCTATCTGATCTTTGTTGTGACTGGCTGCGTGTCAACCTTCAGGGCGTAAAACACTCAGCCATGCTACCAAACAAACTTTGATGTTCATGACAGAAGAAACTGAACCCTGCACCAAATATTATATTCTCATCATGGCAAACACTGACCTGCAGCTCTCAGCAATACTGAATTCTCTGTAAAATAATAATGTGTTGCTAAAGTAAATAACACCTCACACCGTTGAGCCACTCAAAGATGCATTATGGAAACTTTGGCCACAAAACTGTGGTGAAAACAGGTCCCCGAAAAATGGGCGCTGCAGAATGTCAGCATTTGCCTGATCGCAAAAAAACATTTGCTGTTTAAATGTAGAATTTCATGATTAATAGAGGTACGACAGTGATTCTACTCATAGATTATGCACATATAAACAACATATTAGACACCCAGGCTGAAATGGGAGGCTTAAAACAATAGTTTGTTATTCATGCAACACCCAGACTGCATCTTTGGGCAAAAACAGCATTTCGGCACTGTGTGCATGCCTGTCCTTGTGTCAGGGGGTGTTTGATATGCAAAGAATACCACATAAGCACCCACAGACCTCCAGCTGCTCTCTGTCCCTGCCAGGTCTGTCAGAAACACAGTATTCAGAGAGCACCTGTGGCTGTCTGTCTGAGGGACGGAACTTCAAGATTCCTTACTTTTCCCATACTGTGGAACGTCTAAATCCATCAGGCGTATTAACTCGAAAGCGAAATCCGAACCGTACCTTTTAAGATGTGTGTCCTGTGATTCACACCCACTGTCGTTCTCATTCTTAACGTGCCGCTTGCTGAATCAAGAAGTCTGCACCTTAGTTCATATGCGCCGGAGGCAAGCAAGCAGCCACAAAACTCGATAGAGTGCGACAAGCCAAAACCCCGATCTCAAATCATATGCATCACTGGCCAATTGCATCCCCTTCCGCGCAACATCTGGGCTAATCGGTTAGCAGGATTCAAATCCTGGCCGCACAATGACGCAGTTAATTACGAGTCTTAACTTTTCTGCCGCGGCATTCAGAGGTATCCAACCTCAAAGGTTTTAATAAATGTCTGCAAGATCACACAGTGATCTCAGGTCTAACGAAATAAAATATAATAGAAAAGTGGTACAGTGGTCGAAGACAAAAACACCGACGCATTCAATCACTGCCTGAAGACTATGTGTCAAGCTGTACAGGACAAAGATCAATGCAGCATCATGCTGCACAGTAGCCTAAGCATTTTATATTAATCAGTTTTAATTCATATTGATATGAATTTAAAGCTTTTAAAATGTTTGTTGTTACTGCAGGAGCCTTAGGTGATGTTTTGAATTATGTTGTTATGAACAAATCTGAGATCAGATGGTGTTAAAATGTGGCATTTCTTTCCTGCGCCTTATTTTAGTGCCACATGCTTTCACATGTGATCCACACATCCTTTGGGAAGATCCAGATCTTTCGGATGTGTGGACTAAAGATCCCAAAAGAAAATCGCAGTCACTGCATTACTTCTAATGGTTTGTGGCCCTTGGAACCCTCATGTCACAAATCATAAAAACCTCCTTTGCTTGTCCCCTTGACTAACCAGGAACTGGAAACCTAAGTTGATTTTGATAAGGTCCTCAGGTGAACAACACATTGGTCCCTCAGAGAATATTTGTTTGGGACCATAACACCACATCCACATCAGTGATATTCAAGGTTGGTTTAATGTTAAATGCAAAAAAATTATTTGAAAGTACATTGAAAATAATAATTTGAAAGTGTGTGTTTGGAAATGCATATTAATAATAATAAAGATCGAAATGCAAGATTGTTATCACATTTGGTGGTGGAGAAAAACAAATCTAGCCAAAATCATTAAAGGTACCAAATGAGAATTTTGCAGAATGTCTTTCTAAAGTCCCATTTTTGGGGATATCATAAAAGGTTAATATACAATTCCGGAAAATATTATGAGACAACTGCACCTTTTTCTTTCCTTTCCAAAAAGTTGAAAAGGAAGAATTGAGTGAGGAACAGGAGGATGAAAATTAAGAGACCACTGCAAATTGAATGCTTCTGTTCCTCACTCAAAACCTTCCTTTTCAACTTTATTGGAAAGGAAAGAAAAAGGTGCAGTGATCTCTTAATTTTTTCCAGAGCTGTGTATAATATGATAATAATAATAATATTAATGTATAAAATATTTCAATAATAACATATAAATAACAGGCGAGGGATGCAAGGTTTTTAGCAAGCAAAGGGTGACAAGTAAATGTGACAACTGCAGAGAGAAAATGTCACACCTGGCCTTGATTCAGATGTCCTTGATTCAGATAAAGGTTGGTACAACAGGTTGACAGAGCACAACACTGTTATTATCCAGAGATAGGAAGGGTGTATTAAGTACAAATGTTTATCTCCTTCCTCACTGCAATCCAAAATAAGTGAATAATGCAATTACAAAATATATTAGGTTTTAGGGTATTTGGTTATTTTATCAAAATAAAATGTTATGTAAAATATAGAATTGGATTAAATAACAGGTATATAATATTTTAGGATGATTCTCTCTCTGTGCCCTAACCTAGCATTTTATAGAAGTTTCTCTCTGTGCCCTAACCTATGGTGGTCTAGAAGTTTCTCTCTGTGCCCTAACCTATGGTGGTCTAGAAGTTTCTCTCTGTGCCCTAACCTATGGTGGTCTAGAAGTTTCTCTCTGTGCCCTAACCTATGGTGGTCTAGAAGTTTCTCTCTGTGCCCTAACCTATGGTGGTCTAGAAGTTTCTCTCTGTGCCCTAACCTAGGGTGGTTTAGGCGGTTGATAGACCCACTGCTCTATCAACAAAAATGTCTATCGTTTACCAATATCCTGGCCAATGAAGCATTCAAAATTTCTTCAAAATAAAAATACAGC
>JACXGJ010002844.1:32500-60502 GCA_016801105.1 Esox niger
CTGGAGGGAACAAGACAGCACTACTGTTTCTACTAGAATGGAAACTTTACGCATTTATGGTTTTATACACTGCAATCCCACGAGAATTTAAAATTTTAAAATAATTTAAAACCGGTATCTATTGTTAAAAATGTGTTTGACATACTGGACAAATAGTTGTGCATGAACATCATGAACAATTTTTTCCATATGTCAATTTAAAGATCACATCAGCAAAACCAAGTGAAATAACAAGAACAACTACGAGATGATTCAGAGTTAGAGGAACAATCCTCTATAACATGGACTCATCCTATGAACTCCACTTGTAATGTGGATAACACCATCGCTTTAACAATCATCTGTAATAAGTGACCCGTTGCATAAGTGAACAGCACAGCTCCTCGCCCGGTGATGGCGTCTGAAGTCAGCCACGGCTTTGATACATATACCTCCTGTATCAGTGATTACCAGAAACATACATGCCGGCTGAAAATGCACATTTACTCTTACTTTTCATTTAAAGGGTACTTATGTGTGCATAAGTGCCCGACGCAAAGTCCTATTCTTTGCAAAGGTGTCCAGTGCCACAAGCACTGTATGTTTGGTCCTGTGTTAATCAGAGGAAATGATGATGATGATGATGATGATGACTGAGGTGGCGGTGTGAGTAAATCTCATGGAGGCGCGAGGGGTGAAGCGTAAAGTGGGGCAAAGCCCCGGTACTGTACCTCCCAGCCGTGCTCCTCAGGAGTGATGTCCCCGTAAGATTCACCGTCCGTTGGCACACGCACCTGCTCTGACCAGACAAACTCCTCTCCAATGCCCTCCTGTCCCCTCTGCTGGCAGTCTGGGAGACTAACCCCCCTCAAAGCCCGGCGCAGACAGCCCACCGATGAACACGCCAGTGAAAGGAGGGGGGCGTGGTTTCATATGAGATAAATAGGAGAGGGAGGGAGGGGAGGGAGGGTCCCTCAATCTACAATTGTACTTATCCTCAGTCCCCTTTTCTTTGCGTTTGTCTGTCTGTCTTTATCCTTCTCTATCACATTCCGCTTCTGTCTGTCTTTCTGCCCTTCTCTATCGCATTCTGGTTGTCTCTGTTACACACCGTGTCTGTCTTTCGCTCTTCACTCTTTAACAGTCACACACATACAATCTGATGTGCTCTAACTGTCATTCTTCCACACACAGAACCTCCCTCTGCTTCGTCTGTTCACGGTCCTGTCTGTCCTCTCTATCTACCCCTTACTATTCTTATTTTTTCATTGACATGTACAACTCTGCTTCTTTTCCATGGCTGTCGTGTTCATGCTGTTGTTTTCCTCATCTCCTCTCTCTCGCACTCGGCTCTCATTCATGTGACTGGGATGTGTGTGTGAGTGGAACTCAAGCCATCTGTTGGAACCTCTGTGTTTCAACTATTCACAGGCTCATAAAGGCAGGGCCAGCCAGAGGAGAGAGAGAAAAGAAGGGGAGGGAATCAGGGATCAATCTTACTGCTAGGGGGAGGGAGTGGAGAGGAGTGAGGATAGGAGGAGAGGAGAGGCAGAGAATAAAAGAAGAGGAGGGGCAGTGGTTGGCATGCACACCACATTCATCAGCCTGCGCGTCTATGTGGTCAACTGGCGTAGCCACGGCCGCTTAGAACAACAGACAACAACAAACTGCAAGACGCATTCCTCCACACCTACCCATTCACCACACCTACACAAAATAAGACATGAAGACACTCCCACACCCACCCATTCACCCACACCTACACAAAATAAGACATGAAGACACTCCCACACCCACCCATTCACCACACCTACACAAAATAAGACATGAAGACACTCCCACACCCACCCATTCACCCACACCTACACAAACTAAGACCTGAAGACACTCCCACACACACCCATTCAACCACACCTACACAAAATAAGACATGAAGACACTCCCACACCCACCCATTCCTCCCCACCTACCCATTCACCCAGACCTACCCATTCACCCACACCTACACAAAATTAGACATGAAGACACTCCCACACCCACCCATTCACCCACACCTACACAAACTAAGACCTGAAGACACTCCCGCACACACCCATTCACCCACACCTACACAAAATTAGACATGAAGACACTCCCACACCCACCCATTTCTCCACACCTACCAATTCACCACACCTACACACACTAAGACATGAAGACACTCCCACACCCACCCATTCCTCCACACCTACCAATTCACCACACCTACACACACTAAGACATGAAGACACTCCCACACCCACCCATTCACCCACACCTACCCATTCACCACACCTACACACACTAAGACATGAAGATAATAACAATTGAAGTTGAATTTCCAACACCTGTGGCTTTTTATATTGCAATTAGTGTATGTGTATAAATAGGAAATTAGTTTGTTAGCTTTCATTTGGATGCACTGAGCAAGCTAGATACTGAGCCATTGGGAGCAGAAAATAACTTTCCAAAGACTTGTGTAACAAGGTAATGGAAATTCATAAAGATGGGAAAGTGTATAAAAAGATATCAAAAGCCAAGTCAGATCTGTTCAATCACTTATTAAGAAGATAAAATGATTTTGATCTCTTGGGTCAGGTAGACCAAGAAAGATTACAACCAAAACTGAAGAATTGTTCAGGGTACAAAGAAAAATCCACAGGCTGTTCTGGAAAAAGACAGTGTGGTTGTTTCAAAAAGCACTATAGAACAATTCTTGGACAAAAATAAGCTGCATGGTTAAGTTGCCAGAAAGAAGCCTTTACTGCACCAATGCCACAAAAAAGCCTGTTTCCAATGTGCCCGACAACACCTTGACATGCCTCACAGCTTCTGGCACACTGTTATTTGGAGGGACGAGACCAAAATAGAGCATTATGGCCACAACCATAAACTCTATTGTGAACAGAATACCATCCCCACTAGGAAACATGTTGGTGGCTCACTGATGTTTTGGGGGGGGTGTGAGCTCTAAAGGCACAGAGAATTTTGTGAAGATTGATGGCAAGATGAATGCAGCATGTTATCAGAAAATACTAACAGACAATTTGCATTCTTCTGCACGAATGCTACCCATGGAACGCACATGGACTTTCCAACACGACAATGACCTCAAGCACAAGGCCAAGTTGACCCTCCAGTCGGTAAAGCAGAAAAAGTGAAGGTTCTGGAGTGGCCATCACAGTCTCCTGACCTTAATATCATTGAGTCACTCTAGGGAGATCTAAAACGTGCGGTTCATGCAAGACGACCAAAGACTTTGCATGACCTGGAGGCATATTGCCATGCTATAATTGATGCTAAATGGGGGCAATACACATTATTAAGAACTAAGGGTATGCAGACATTTGAAGAAGGGTCAGTTATTTCTTTCTTTGTTGCCATGTTTTGTTTCATGATTGTGGCATTCCGTTATGACCTACAGATGAATGTGAAACCCATAAAAAATAAAAGACATATTTTGCCAGCTCACTCATATTTTCTTTCCAAATGGTACATATATTATCAATTCGATTCACATTTCATTGGGTTTTATTAATTACCAAACCCTTTGATTTGCCAACTTATGCATGATATGCCAGCAAGTTGTCATTCATAATTGACAAGAACTGCAATAATGAAACAAAGTGATTTAGAAAGTGAAATTTATCAATGAGGACAAACCACCTGGTTCTGACATCCTACAGTAAATGGTAAACCACTAAAATCAGTGGAAGTCTGTATTGCAGTTCCTATTTGCCATTTGGTCAATCTAAGCCCAGACATACTGTGTCTGCCAATAGACCTGAAGGGAAGCAGAGGTTATTCTGCTTACCAAGAGGAGCAAAGCCCGCTTTTCTGGTTCAAACAACTGACAGGTATTTTGTACAAATACACTGATATTTTACAAAAGAAAGAATTAACGACTGGTCATAAACATGCATATAAGGAATTACAGTCCCCTCCAAATGTATTCACTGAAGACATTTGGGTTTATGATCAAAAGAAGGGTTCAGAATTTCAGCTTTCATTTCCTGGTATTCACATCTAGATCTGTTAAGCAACTCAGGACATACCACCATTTGTTTGAACCCACCCATTTTTCAAGTTAGCAAAACTATTGGAACATGTGACTGACAGATGTTTCTTGTTGCCCAGGTGTTGCCTTTTAGGTTGATTGTTCAAACATTAAATAGCTCTGCATGACTAGTCTAACTTTCCATCCTTGGTTTAAACCTATAAAGACTGCATTTCTTGTTAAAGAGGAAAAACCAACATGAAGACCAGAGAGCTGTCTATGGGAGAAAAGCAAACCATTATCAAGCTGAGAAAAGAATTGACCAGAGCCATTGGACAAACATTGGGCATAGCATACACATCAATTTGGAATGTCCTGAAAAAGAAATAAACTACAGATGTACTGAGCAACAGACGTCGAACAGGTCGGCCAAGGAAATCAACAGTAGTTGATGACAGAAATATCGTGAGAAAACCCCCAAATCATCAGTAAGTGACATCATCAACGACCTCCACAGTGCAGGGGTGAAGGTATCACAATCCACTGTTCGAAGAAGACTCAGAGAAATATAGAGGCCACACCACAAGATGCAAACAACTCATCAGCAGTAAGAATCGTAAGGCCAGATTGAAATTTGCAAAGAAGTACAGAGATGAGCCGCAAAAGTTCTGGAACATAATCTTATGGACTGATGAGACCAAGATTAATCTCTACCAAAGTGATGGAAAGGCCAATGTGTGGAGAAAGAAAGGAACTGCTTATAATCCAAAGTATACAAGCTCATCTGTGAAGCATAGTGGAGGTAATGTCATGGCTTGGGCGTGCATGGTTGCTTCTGGAACAGGCTCATTAATATTTATTGATGATGTAATTGATGATGGTAGCAGCAGTATTTATTCAGAAGTGTACAGAAACATTTTGTTTGCCAATTTACAGAGAAATGCATTGAAACTAATCGGGAGGAAGTTTATCATACAGCAGGATCCAAAGCACACTGCCAACAAAACAAAGGACTTCATCAGGGGAAAAAAGTGGAAGGTTTTAGACTGGCCAAGTAAATCACCTGACCTTAACCCAATAGAGCATGCATTTCACCTCCTTAAGAGGAGACTGAAGGGAAAAACACCCCGAAACAAACAAGAACTGAAAGAAGCTGCGGTAAAGCTGCGCCTGGAATAGCATCACAAATGAAGAATGCAACAGTTTGGTGATGTCGATGGGTCACAGACTTGAGGCAGTTATTGCAAGCAAGGGTTATGCCACCAAATATTAAATGTTATTTACTTTAAGATTATTTGTTCCTTTACTCCTGCTCACGTAAAAATGCTGTGGTCTAATACAAGCGTTGATATGACCTAAGCTGTTTAATACATCTAGATGTGAATACCAGGAAATGAAAGCTGAAATTCTGAACTCCTGTCTCATACTCATCTTTTGATCTCAAACCCAAATGTCTTCAGTGACCAACAAAACAAAGGAATTTGCCTTGCCGTTCCAATACTTTTGGAGGGCACTGTACATTCAACATAGTCAGAGCTGTCAATAATGGTTGATGATTGGCTCAGATTTGATGAGATGGTGGGAGCTATACTCTTTTCCAGCAGTTTCAACCAAATACAGAATCAATAAGCGCTGTTCAAGTTAATGCATCAAGAGACAAGACTTACACAAGCATCTGCATAATTTCATATCCTTGGTAACTCCTGGTTTAGTGTACATGTATAAGAGGGATTGACAGGGAGTTAAAACAGAGCTTTTACATTTATAACCACATAAGAGAGTTCCACATTCCAGAATGGAGTCAGTGGGACCACTATAGTTAACGTAAAATAGAGCACAGGAATTCCAGACAAAAAAACAAATGAAGCAACACCTATGCCCAGTGGGAATTGTTAAGTCAGACAATATTTGGTATACTCTATTGACATTCTGTTTTTTCTTATGTAGTTCTGCTGTCAGGCGCAGATATATTTTATATTTTATAAGGGTTTTTCGTGTGTTTTGATTTATTTTTGGACCCCAGAACGAGTAGACGTTTCTTTGACTGTGGATAACAGGGATCCTAAGATCCAGATGCATGCATTTTCCTATTTCTTTGTGTATGTTTCAGACCGCAGGAGGTATTCTCATTAGTGCCACTGCCACCACTTTCTACGTTTCTTCGGGATGAGAAGCAGTTTCAGTTGAGTAGGAATCTGTCACTGTCTCCAGGATTGATGCTTCTGTTTATTCTTCTGTAGGTTACTGTATGCACAGATTACAGATAGTAATCTTCCTCTCCCTCCCCTCCTCCCATTATCTCCTGCCTCTACCTTTCCTTTCATATTTTTCCCATCCTCATCACATCACCCACATATACTTATAGCACTTAAATGGGAGAAAACACATTCCAGCATAGGCAGTGTCATTGAAGGCTTCTGCCTTTAAATTCAATCAATTAAATGGTAGTGAGTCTACTAACTTTATTGGCTGATCCTTCATTAGTAACTCCAACCAGTTTATAACCACAGGTAATTTTATTGTACTATAACAGGAAATCAAAATGGATTTCAGTCAGGTTTTTGATCAACAAAACAAGTTCGTAATGTCAAAATGAGAAATGAAATCTCAACATAATTCATTGCAAATACAAAACATAAAATAATTAATCACATTCAATCCCTTTTGTCAGTATTTGAGAGAAACATCTTTGGCAGCAATGCGTTGTTTTGGATAAATCTGTACCAGTTTTGCACATCTGGACAGAAAAGCTGTTTTGGACTCTTTCCACATATTCCCAATTCGATTGATTTCCAGGCTTTGACTGGTCCAATCCAGGACATTGACATTTTTGTTTTTAAGCCTCTCCAGTGTGGCTTTGTTTGACCGGATAATTAATCTTCTACCAAGTAGAGTTCTCATACAAAATAAGTTCTCATGCAATCTTCAGCAAGTTTTCTTTCTAGGATTTCTCTGCTGGATCGATCTTGCATTCAGTCTTCACAAGCTATTCCAAGCCTGATGCAGAGATGCATCCCCACAGCATGATGCTGCCACCACAATGCTTTATTGTAGGGATTTATTGATGATATGCAATGTTTGGCTTAATGTTGAGGACAAAAAGCACTATTTTGGTCCACAGAAATATGACACTAGACACAATATTTTATTTTGTTTTATATTTGTAATTCTATTTGTTAAATATGCAGATATACATTTTCTATTTGATGCTTTTTTATGAAATTCCTATAATAATCAATTTTGCAGTCATGTTGCAATAATAAATTATGAAAAAGTCAAAGGAGATAACTACTGTATAACAAAACGGCTTACTTGGAGATGGCCTCAATGGCTCTGTCCATGCTGGAAAACATTCTATAATGGATAAGATACCAAGATGAGCCCCCTTTCCATCACTATGACTCCCAATCCCCCCACCCATTCAATCAATAAATGCTTGATCTAGTTTTGTTTTTCTATATTCTCCATGGAAACCAGAGACCGAGATTAATTGTAAGCCCCTCACAATGTATTCAGTTGCAGCACCTACAATAAATCATCTGTCAGTTTGGCAAGCCGAACCATTCCCTTGATGGAACCAAACTGCTTTGAAAACCTAAAATTACATTTGATATGATATTTATGTGATGACTTTCCTTGCAAAATCCTTTACAAACCTTACAACACAGAATAATCTTCCTCTCCATGTACTTCTTGTCTCTAAATTGTCTGTCACTTAGAATCTATTGTCTTCAAGATCCATAACACATATTAGTGTAACGAATTGATCTTATCTCTGGCAGAGTGTATTCCAGACCAGTTCACAATATACTAAATCACATCCCAATGATTCTGGGAACAGTAAAGAGGCCGGATTAGGACGAGCCCCCTGAGACAGACATGTTTTTCTTGAGCAGAGACGACATGCTAACTCATGAGTCCATGACACCACTTTATGATATGATTTATTCATAGGTGTTCTCTCATGCGCTTCAGCTATGTCATCGTGGCTCTGACGTCTGACTGGATTACAGCCTGATCTTATCCTCATTCTGACATCCTATTACCCGTTGGCAATCTACTTGACTCGTTTAAGCTTTCAGACGACAGATATGATAGATGAAGATTTGTTATTGCGAAGATTAATTTGAGATACGGAAAACGTTTGCCTACAATAACCTCAGCTCTCTGGGAGCAGAAGAAATAGATAAGGTTGAAAAGGACATACATTGTTATACATTGTTACACAAGATGAATTAAGTATAGGAATACTGTAAAAGGGAAAGTCAGTCTGATGCAGGTTAAATGACCTGATGGGACAGCAGAGTAATTATCAAGAACATTGTAACAGTAACCGGAGTGTCACTGGTTCAAGGATAAAGAAAAAATAATCTTCCAGTATGTCCTTGAGCAAGGCACCTAACAGCAATTGCCCCAGTAAGTACTCTGGATAAGAGCTAAATAACTAAAATGCAGTATTTGATGGGAGCTCTCCTATCTTCCACCATTATGGTTGAATGAGGCATAGGTTAACCAGTGTGAAGTGGAAAACAAAAATAGACCCTTTTCAAACTTAATAAATAAACAATTGTGTATAATAGCAAGTTAGTGCAGATCAGTTTACACATTTTACATTTCTAGCTTAAAGACTGTAGGAGTTGTGCACCAAAAAACAATAAATAAGATGTATGTTAAAGATTTCAAATGGAGAGTATTGCTTTGTAAGTCCCCTGATACTGTATGCCTTTTATATAATGTAAACTGGTCAATGCAAGTAGAACAGTACTGTTCTGTGATGGTTTGTGCCCATTAACAGTTATAAGCCATATACCACACACTCTCGTGCATTATTGCTTAAATGTACCACAGCATTTAACCAATTAGGATTTAGGATTCAAACCATCCAAAAAAATTGCAAATTAGCCCAGAGCTGGTGAAGTTGGTATGGGTTGCCTTGTCACCATCGCCTCACAATCTAGTAACCCCTGGGGGCAGGTCAGACACCAGTAAGCTAAATGTAATTGTTGGTCCCAGTTATCTTTCTCGTTTAATGAGCAGCATTCAAGGGACTTGTTTCAGAGCTGCTCGTGTCATTGAATCTGAGCCTGCTGGGAGTTCAATTAGCCCATCGTGACAATGGGAGAAAAAGGAGTCAATAACAGGGCCGTCAGGAAGAAGGGAACTGTGCAGCTATAGGCTGAAACGAGTCCAACCTTGGATGGACTCCACAGAGAGCCACTCCTGCATGCAGTAACCTTGGGAAACTTTTCATGCCTTCCATTTTGTGCTTCAGTGGGTTTCAAGCTGCGCTCCATGTAAACCTCTTTGGGTAAGGTTGTTGTGCCGAAGAATAAATAAGAATGAATGATCTTTCCTCTGATACTCCGAAAAGACGTCCGTGTTGTGTCCTGCTGGGCTATTATTCTTGGCTCGCAGTCCCAGCTACAAATGAATTTGCTACATTTGCAGAGTGTGCGCCTTGCTGATAAAAATGTTCTCTGTCAACTGTGTTTGTGAATAAGGACTTTGTGCAAATGAGACTGACCCCTCTCTATTTCTGAAATCACTCTTTCTTTTCTCTGTTGATCTGGTTCAAGGCTGAGTGGAGCCCCCCGCCCCCACCCCCAGAAAGAGAACTCCACGGCTGAATGCGGATGTCTATCCATCAGCAGGCCCCAGGACAGACAGAACACTTGATCACCATGACTACACAGAGAGCGTGAGCCGTCACAAAGACCTCGAATGGAGGTGCTCCAAATGTGGAGACCTGACCACAGATGTTTGAGTGACACTGGGGATGAGTACACTGTCGCAGATCCCTTTAAAGTAGTTGCATATGAAACTCCTTTTATGATGCAAATAGCCATTTGCCATTGTACCACTACTGGCCCATTACCAAACTGGCCTGATGTCACAGCATAGAAATCACGCTATGTCAGTCTATGGAGGCTACTGATGCTACAATATTCCGACCACACAGCTAAAACACCCAGCCGCGTGGATCAGTGTCCGGGTCACCGCCGCTGGGTATGGTGGACTTCAATTAACGGTCACATTCAGCTTTTGGACACGCAGTATACATTTGCGCTGGGGAGGGGGTGGGGGTTGGGGCGGGCAAAAACAGTGTTGTTATAATTCATTCACGAGCAGCCAACCTCCTTGCACATGCACAATCTTCAGCGCGGAAATAAAGGAGACATTGAACTAGGCCGAAATGTTAACGAATGAAAACAGGAGAGAGGGAGGCCCTCTCCGACGTCCCCGGGCCAATAGAAGCTCCGTAGCAGGGTGGCCAACCTCGGTGTCATAAAAACATCCTGCCGTGACAATGTGAGAGAGGTGTCGAATGGCGCAACGACTTAAGCGAGAAGGAAACACTTATTATTCACCACAGACGCGTCTCAGTGTACTCTCATTAGAAAGCTGCTGCACATACATCGGTACTAATCAGTCCAATCAGACGAACATACGCTCCCCTGTATCCTCCACAGTCCCATCTGGCCGACCGTTCGGGCTGCTGGTACTAGCGGTTTTTCAGACCGTGGGATCTGCTGATCAAAGTGGGGCCCCCTGTGGAGACTTGTGCTCCAAAGTAAAAGAAGCCTCTGAGAGGAAATCTGTAATCACATCGCGGGCTAATTTACTAAACCTTTCGACGTCTTACTATTTGCATAATTAATACAAAATTTGCCCTAATATCTACCATACATACTAAGCGAGCAGCGCCGGTAGGTTTGCCAAACAAGGAACCCCATTGTCTTTTCTATAAATACTCCTGTAATCCATTTTCAATGGGCGAGTACTTTGCAAATGTGTCAAGTTGTTCTGGAAATCGAAGGTTCCTGTACGGAAAAGTACATGTACAAACAAATTTAGGCTGTACTTAACACTAACTAAAGTTTGTGTACACTTGAGTACACATGAACACACAGACATTGTCACACACATACACACACACGCACCACTTGGAGTAAAACGAGGGAGTATCCTGGCAGAGGTTTGAAGTGGCCTTTCCATTCCAGCGTCTGAGCAGTGTTCTAAACAGGCAGGGTTAGGACAGCCTCAGAATGTCCCCACAGTGGCAGTGAAAGGCTTGAATTATAAATTGCGGGTCCTTTAAAAGGCTATGTAGATTAGCAGCCAGTCATGTTTGCTGTCCTCAATAATTAATGAGTTGTTTGTATGAAAAGCGTTCCGCACTTTTATTACCGGCATCTGCAAACAAACACTATCTCGGACGCAAGTGGCTGTATGAGGCATCGCGCGAGGCTCCAGAGAGTCCACTGTGAAGAATGAACATCCACATCAGGTCAACTGGGAGAGAGCTGAGAGTGTGTCGAAGGTGAAGGCTGGTACGACAGGACATAGGATGCCACTTGAACTAGCCATGCACAACTGTTTTGTATTGTCTGCACCCGCATCTGTCTCAGTAGCAATGAGGTCTAAGGGCTACATAGCGAGGCTTAGCTAGAACTTTTCTTAGATACCCTGTGAGTTTAAACTATTAAACATGCATAACCATGACAACAGCTCTCTATACAGAAGCCTTCCTCCACTCTGTAAACAGTAAATGAATATGGACAGGTGGAACGTTTAACTAATGTTTCACTCTCATCTGGATTAAATGGTGAATTTGAAAAATATATACATTTACCAACTTCAATTAAATATCCAGAGATTGGTGTCAGGTGAAAGCAGAAAGAGCTGATGTAGAAGGACAGAGCCCAGAATGCTATTAGAGCAATGTGTCTCATTGCCAGGTTGATATACTGTACACCTTCCTTTAATTAGCTGTCTCCCAGTCCTAACGGGTGAAATCGCCACACGATTCATTACCATGCAGCTCATCTGTGGCCATCCACTCCGATGTGGCTGAGTAATCTTGCAATCTGACTGGTGTCTACACAGATGAGGTTCTGTCAATTCCTATTGGCCAGCTCCAACAGCGATTTGCATAACAATGTTAAATGTTCTCAATCCAACTGATGACTACAAGGTTCATGCACCAAATTTGATTTCAGAGAAAGGGAAAGCGATTTTAGAAATTTGTTTTTTCCATTATGCTTCCAATCAACTTGTCCTGACAAAACCTTCTTACAAAAATCTCAAGACATTGTCACTATGGTAGATACCTTGTTGCTCTACTCCACGTTCTGGTCCCATACATTTATCATTCTTTGTAACTCAGTCATCTCCTCATCTCCTTCTACCCAACCTAGAGGAGCACATAACCTTTTCTTTGGTTGAGGAGGGCAGAAGAAGAGAGAGAACAGGCCAAGAGTGATTGATGCTGAGACCGCCATCCGTGGACATCCATTAGTTAAGCACTCAGCATGGGATGTGGCATTTACTGAGAACATCCAAATGCCATCGCAATCAGTCAGGGCACAGAATGCCAACCATATTAATATCTCATACACATCCTTTTATTAAACACACAGAGCTGCTTTATCCAGATCAATTAACATCCAGCTCACACTTCACACTGGACAATCGTGTTCATACAGGAAAGAAATCCCTTTCCGTAAGAATGTGACACATTTGCAATTTCCACATCCCTTATTATGCCCTATTTCCTCCCGAGACCCCCTCAGAGAAAGCGATTGAGTGTGTATAGTCAAAGAGCCTTATAACAGCACACAATGTATACTGCTGGGAGTTGCAGATCGCTTGTTAGTAACACAGGGCTCATTTACAACAGACGAATGGGGTGTCACTTTGAGTACTATTGTCATTAACACACTATGTATTTGGTCTAGCTTGAAGGCGTGTTTGGGATCTTGATAAAACATTTTACCACAAGCTGTTTTAGATGGATTTTGGAAAAACTCCAAAAGTAGTGGGACAGTGACAGTTTCTCGAGTCTTTTAGTTGTTTTCCATGTTTTTAGTAAAAATAAGTGTCATGATTCTCTGTGGTCACTGAAGAGACAGAAGGTAGGGGTGTTAACAATGGTGTCCTGGATATATAAAAATACCTAAAGACAAGACAACCAATATCAACCATTGCCAATATTTTCTCTTCCTGACTCCTGTTATTTACTTGCACTGATTGGATCTTAATAGAATATATCGATTGAGAGCAACATGGAGGAAGCCTCGGTTCATAACATTTTAGGAGGACACATGGGAGAAAAGATGACTTTAGATTAGATTCAACTTCATTGCCATTGAACAGTGTGTATTACAAGTGGAGTGTGTAGATGTGCAATGAAGGCACATGCAATACAAATGGCAATACTAAATGTGAAATAAAGGCCTAGGTTTTAAAAATAGGGCACTTAATCAAAAGTCAAACAAACAAATGGATACAATGTGTATGTCCTCTGTTCTAACCGGTCTGAAGCATTACTGCAGTCGTTTTGCAAGCCAACACTAACTACCATCAGCGCAAACACTGAAAGTCTACAAGAACAAAATGCACTTGGACAAGTAATGGAGCGCACAATTTCATCTGATTCTGTGGAAGTAGATAAATTGGCTCATGCCAATATCCTGAACAATCCTTTGTCAACTGCTAAATAAAGCTGCTAGAATATGGTAAGTGTTGGAGAAACACTATGAACGGACTGTGAGCCCCTTAGTTTTAATTATTCCAGCAAAAGCCTGACCTCTGCATGAAAGCCACTAAGGGACTGAAACGCCCCATTACCACTATAAGCTGCAATATTGACCAGAAGTGTGTGTCAGCGTGTGTCCCAACTAATAAACAGGGACAACCAAATCCTGTCCCCGGTTTGAAAAAGTCAATTCTTCAGGCATAATCGTAAGGTTTCATTTTGAGGTTAAGAGTTTCCGGTTTCACATTTCAAGGTTTATTTGTCAAATGCACCAAACAAAACAGCGTCATCCTGTACAATGAAATTCTGGTGACATGTCACTCGACAACTACATAGATAAAAGTTCAGAAGACGAGTATATAAGCAAAAATATATCTGGGCAGAAAATAATAATAAAATCATGCAACAATATACGGCACTGTAGACTAGCAGCAATTTCATAAAGAGTACTATAAACTAGCAGCAATCTGGGTAATATTATTGAACATTTAGATATGGCAAGTATTGCAGTAATAAATATAACAGTGTGACCTAGCAGTAATTGATAGTTATTGAAATATTAGATTCATATGAGTGGAATAAGCTTATGAATGGTGGCATAGCACAATACAACTACATAGTGAGAATGAAGGACATTTACACACAGGTTTAAATATATCAAGAGGATAATGTGATCATATGCATAGCACTATACATAGCAGCAGTTTTAAAAGACTACAGTAGAGAAGCAGCAATATTGGTAGTAGTACTGAATATTATAGAAATGGCAAGTATGGCAGTAATATACATTGAAAATGTAAACTAGAATAGGTTTTAAATATTCTAATGTCCATTAAAGTACCTGAAAGGGCATCAGAGTGTAATGGAATGTTGGTGTGTGATATTATAACCATTTGATCAGTATTACTAATTGAGGAGCCTCATGACCTGAGGGGACAAAATGATTTGGAGTCTGGAAGTGCGTGTACAAATGCTCCGGTAGCGTCTCCCAGATGGCAGCA
This sequence comes from Esox niger, assembly GCA_016801105.1. Lineage (NCBI taxonomy): Eukaryota > Metazoa > Chordata > Actinopteri > Esociformes > Esocidae > Esox > Esox niger. The sequence goes on from JACXGJ010002844.1 coordinate 47,034, forward strand.
GTGTGAACAGACCATAGCCTGGGTGGCTGTGATCTATGAAGAGGTTGCGTGCTTTTCTCAGGCATTGTGTATGGTAGATGCCTTGCATGGAGGGGAGACGACGGCTGATGATAAACTTAATACTTGTACATACTTACATTCTGTACATTTTCTGCCCTCATCTATTTGCACTTCTGGTTAGATGGTAACTGCATTTCGTTCTACTATACTTGTACTGTCCAATGACAATAAAGTTGAATCTAATCTAATCTAAAGATGTGCTCCAAACCTTACCACTCTCTGGAGGGTCTTGTAGCCTGTAGCAGAGCAGCTGCTGTACCAGGCAGTAATGGAGCCTGAGAGGACGCTCTCAATGGTTCACCTGTAGAAGTGGTGAGTTTTTGAAGACATACCTAATGCCTAAAAGTCTCCACAGAGGATAGTTGTTTTTGGACCGTTTTTACGGCTGAGTTCCATGGTCTGGATCAGGTGAGGCAATCCTTAACCAACTTACTGAGACATTTGAATTTGCAGACTCTCCGCTTCAGCTCCATCGATGCGTATGGAGGCATGAACCCCTCTCTGCTGCATCCTGAAGTCCACGATTATCTCTTTAGTCTTACAGACATTGGGAGGTTGTTGTCCTGGCACCATAAAGCCTGGTTCCTTACCTCCTCTCTGTAAGCGGTCTCATCGTTGTTGGAGATGAGACGTTGTTGTCCTGGCACCATAAAGCCTGGTTCCTTACCTCCTCTCTGTAAGCGGTCTCATCGTTGTTGGAGATGAGACGTTGTTGTCCTGGCACCATAAAGCCTGGTTCCTTACCTCCTCTCTGTAAGCGGTCTCATCGTTGTTGGAGATGAGACCCAAGATGGTAGTGTCGTCCGCAAATTTGAGGATGATGTTGGAGCTGTGTGTGGCCACACAGTCATGCATGAACAGAGAGTACAGGAGGGGACTGAGTACGTAGTCCTGAGGGGCTCCAGTGCTCAGGTCAGTTCAGAGAAGGTGAGGTTGCACATTCTCACCACCAGGGGTCTATCCGTCAGGAGGTCCAGGATCCAACTGCAGTGGTAGGTGTTAAGTCCCAGGGTCCTGAGCTCAGGAACGAGCTTAGCAGGCACAATAGTGTTAAATGTAGAGCTGTAGTCCACAAACACCATTGTCACATATGTGTTGCCTTTTTCCAGGTGGGAGAGGGCGGTGTGTGTTGTCAGGGCGATGGCGTCATCTGTAGATTTGTTGAGGCAGTATGCAAATTGACAGGGGTCCAAGGTGTCAGGAAGGGTGGAACAGATGTGAGTTCTGACCAGCTGCTCGAAACACTTCATGATGGTGAAGGTCAGTACGACAGGGCGGTAGTCGTTCAGGCAGGTTAATGTTAGGGATAGGAATAATTGTGTAGGGTTAGGCATTATGGCTTGTTACATTTAGTCGTAAATGTTGGGTTATTGAGATTAAGGTTAAGTTGAGGTTAAGGTGGAGGGTTAGTATTATTATAATTTTTTAAAGAGCAATCAACTTCTGTATACCCATTTAGGAAGCAAAGTAAACCTGTTTGGGTGTGTGTGTGTGTGTGTGTGTGTGTGTGTGTGTGTGTGTGTGTGTGTGTGTGTGTGTGTGTGTGTGTGTGTGTGTGAGCCAAAGCTGGAGACAGACATGCCATGGTGGCAATAAGCCCATTAACTTTACTGTAGATTACTATTACCTATACTATTGGTTCCCAACCAGGGAATTAGGACCCCTGGGGGTACTTGGGCTATAACAACATATTAGTAAATTAACATGAAGGGCTTCTTTGGGGGTTTTCAGAGCAAAGCAATATTCTGTTGGTGGTGTTGTAACTGAAAAGTTGGGAAACACTACAGTATCGATGTAGCTTGGATTGTGATTCCTTCAAACCCACCACAACATTGTCTATGCAGCCTGCCTTTACAAGATTCTTGTCCACACATCTCCACTCTGCTTTGTTACCCAACACCAGTCTGAGGTAATTTGGCCATGAGAAAAAGAGTCATTGCATTGTGGATTTTACTTAATCAATCCCTTGGTGTATTTAGTCAAAGTAGCCTAATCATGTCAATTTGAGTTCAGTCCATAGTAGGCAAAATACTGTATTCTAAATCCTTAATGTAGGTCATTGCATGTATTACAAAATGTATCTAACACGCGCTGCATCCTTGTACATGCAGCTGCATCCTGTATTAACATTTGAGAAATACATTTTCTATTATTCATATATTCTGTAGAGATAAACTGAATGAATTAGTTAGAATTAGACTGATAAATGAGTTGATACTGTAACTCCTGGTGTTTGCCATGGGGTTTCCTGTGTACAACAAAAAAAACTGATGCTACTGAGGCCTTCCCATATGGAAAAGTATATTTTAAAGCATATTTTGGATACCTTAAAAAGTAACAATAACTGGCCCGTTAATGTATTTTGGAAAATGTAATGTACATTTAGAATACATTTACAAATATACATCCAGATGCATATAAAATGTATTAAGAAAATGTTGATGCATTTGGACATGTATTAGAACAAACATAAAGATATATTTTTCAATACATTTGGAAAATCCATTTTGAAATTGCACAGAGAAGTTTCACAGGCCATGCCTTGGACCGTTGATTTTCAACTTGAGCATACTAACCACTGCTCCAAACAGGGAATTCCGTTGTTGATGGGCGAGATGTGGACTAATCAAGGTTAATAAATTACGTCTCTATATATTGTTGACTGTAAAATGAAATGCATTTGGTAAATGTATGTATATGAATATATGTTTTTCAACACATAAAAGTGATGTCATCAATTCATCACTAATGATGAACATTTTGAAAGTATTGTTTGTATATTCACTTTGTGAAGACAACTGTGCTGCATTTGTTTAGAAAATCCTTTCCTAATATTGACTGTGATATCATATTGTGATATATTACGCCCAAAGGACCCCGCAGTCCTTGCCAGACCCAATATCCACTAAAACCTGACGCGTCTAAGGGAATAACATTTGTGTTTTTGCACTGCAAAAACATATTCATTTTCCGTATGGATAGATATGACGATTCGAGGTAGAAGAGGATCATTGAAAATGCCTAAAATCATTGGATTTTTAGGCTTTGCGTCCCGTGAAGATAAGTAATTGTTTAATTAAATTACCTTCTCCTAGTAGAAAGATAGATTACGATCAACATACAACACTGCTATATTTTAATGACTGTATACGCCCATTTGCATCCTGCCAACTCCACTAAAATCGGATTCGATTAGATTCAACTGTATCGTCATTGAACCAGTACAGTACATTGATATGCAGTTAGCATCTAACCAGAAGTGGAACTAGAAGAGGTCAGGAAATGTACAAGTATCAAGTCAATGTATACAAACAAATGGAATGCATACAGCCCCGGAACAAATTAAGAGACAACTGCACCTTTTACTTTACTTTCCAAAAAAGTGGAAAAGGTAAGTGTTGAGTGAGGGATGATGGTAGGAGGGCAAACAGTTTGTGGCATGGATGTGAAGGGTCTCTGATGGTGCTGTGCGGCACACACCGCTTGCATTGGAGGTCTATGATGACTGGAAGCTGGGCACCAGTGATGTGCTGGGCTTTCAGCAGACACAAAAAGACAAATATACACACACACACACACACACACACACAGGTTTTCAATCGGGCTATAAATCTCCCCCATGAGCAGGAAACCTTCTGGTAACACTGCATAAACCTTCTGGTAACGCTACATAAACTTTCTGGTAACGCTGTATAAACCTTCTGGTAACACTACATAAACCTTCTGTTAACACTACATAAACCTTCTGGTCTCTTAAAAGACGTTGCAGGACGCCTTGTTTAAGTTGTCAAGCGCCTCCTAGTGGTAATGCATAAACAGCACATGCACATCAGTTGTGCCTGTTTTATGGCTTTCCGTTATTGGGGAAAAATTTAACGACAAAAATATAGGACGTGGTTTAATCTGCCTTGAAGAGTTTTTGACATCAGAATAATTCTTAAACCACTATGTTTTAGCTAGCCTGATCAGCTGTTATGATTACTAAGCTAGCTTAACGTGCAAATTGGCAAACAGGTAAACAGGCAAGAAATGAGTCGGCGAAGATTGCTCAACAGGATATCACAATTGCTTTAGACCACCCGTGATGGACCATCACTTCTGAATACAACTTTTTGAAACGGACACAATCCTTTTTGGAGATTAAACGCTAAAGTTGAGGATTTGGTTAAATGTGTATCTTATTCATTATAAAACAAAGGATTTTTGACCAATGGTTATAGAACTGGCGCTGCAGTGAAAAAAATCGCGTCCCCAAAATTCGGTACTGTCATGTATGACCCTATATCACTATTTTAACATTTTCAGTCACTGTAACAAAAAAATCTGAGAAGTTCCATCGAGTGGTGAATAGTTATCCAACCCTTAAATACTGCGTTCACCATGTGCCACACTGAATGGTCATATTTAATTACAATAACAATTCTGCGGTTATTCAATTAGCATGTTTGAAATGTCCCACTTTCCTAGTTCCAATACGTCATGTTAAGAGGGCATAAATCAATGCTAGCATGTTATGAATAACAGTACATTGTTGTGGGACTTCTAACAAATAAATATACTACATTTCAAATAAAAATGACATTTCTCACAGTTTCCTCTTTGAAGAAGTCAGTGCGTTGCACAGCTTGGTTGCTGGTTTGAACCCGTGAGCTACTGTGCTGAGAATCCGTAGTTCAGCCCCTCAGCAAGGCAATTAATCCATATGGCCATCCAGGTATTTAAGTCAGCAAGAACATATTTCGGTCACAAGGGGGCGCTCCTACCCCGTTTACAGATCTAGAAGAACTAAACTCAACATGATCAGAGAACTTCTCAATAACATGACGTTGTCCCAGCTATGTGAAATACAACATTAGCCCGCCATGTTGACAACTTTGACCTCTCTCTCTGTGATACTAGACCAAAGCCCTTCTGGCCTACAGTACATTCCAACGGGGGGATGAATATTACAGTTCCCCTGATTTAGATCCAGGTAAACAGTTTAATCTTCAGGGCTTTGTTCCAGTGCTCATTGTGTCACCAGTACATCCCTATGGTCTGGGTTATCCCAGAGGTGCAAATGAGACCTGACATGAGCATCTGCCATCTAGTGCCTTAGGAGGCATGGGGGGCAGGGTAGAGAGGACAGTCTCCTGTAGTTACGTAATCTGGATCAGCAGTTCAACGAGCAGAGACAACACAGCCGTAGTACCAACCTGTGGATCGCTTCACTCTGAATAAACATCAAAAGTGTCTGTTTGTTTTTCATTATTTCCCAGTGACCCGGAGCATCCAGAGTTCCTGTGACCGGACTGATGAATGACAAACTGTCCTTCTGCTACCACCTCCTTTCAACTCCAGCACTCTCAGACACAGAAATATTACGAAATTTGGTCAATTGCAGAATCTGGGACTTTTCTTCACTGGAGACACTGTACCGTGCTGTTTTGTTACTGTTCTGATTTCACCTCAGGGGTCATCTCTCTGCCGTTTGCAAACATTTACATAGTTTCGATGACCTGAGTATTTATACATGGGCTTCATAGATGGAGCAAGATCTCTCACAGTGGTGATGTTTTAATCTAAAGACTAGAGACTAGGCATTGGGCGGAACCCCATAATCTGTGTGATTTCTATTGTTTTGATGGTTATGTTACTTGACACTGATTAATTCAAGTCATAGGGATATCGCCTTACATCACTGGTGTTGTAATAAACATGAGCAAACAAGGCTGCGGCCTGTTGGACAACACCAGACACGTTCTAATGGAACTAGGGATGAGAAAGGTAGACTTAAAGGTATCTGGTGAAGTCTTCCTGGCAGGAGGCTGTTAAGAGCTTCATAACTCGGCCATATAAACCCTTTAACTGCATTGTGGAAGTGTCTTACCAGGTTAACATACTAGCAAAAGCCTTTTACAACTATGGTCTGATGGCTTATTTACATTACGAGATAGTCAATAAAATGCTAGATTTACTTATCTGAGTTTCCATTATCATTTACACAGTGTTTGAAGTCACGCCGGCATGTTGGAGACATACTGTACAAAATCAATCTGGAACGGCTGTTGCCCGGATATTTGCATATCATTTGAAAATCAGTCATTTTCCCACCTATCTCTTATGTTTAGTGAAAGCGGGGTAGCCTATTGGCTAAGAGCCTTTTTGTTGTTGTAGGGCCGTGGTTCCGTTATCTACGTGGGCCGGTCCAAGGCACTAGCTGCGTCCAACTGCTCAGGTTGGGTCCAACTGGTCAGCCCTGTATCGGCGCTGATGTCATCCCAGTGGATCTGGGGTGTCCCACTGTGTTTTGCCAGTGTGTCCACTCCAAACACACACACACACACACATACACAACCAGGCAGCAGAAAAAGCCAAGGAACCATTACCAAAACTGAAAGACTGGTGATACAAACACAGACATGCCTCCCAAACATTTTATTGCACAACGTATATGTCTCTGATGCTCACTATGAATCAGCACTTTATTCCTGCCTCCACAGGACATTACATAGATCACATTTACTGTCAAGGTATTGTCCTCTTTTGTTAGGTGGTTTTCTGTCCATGGAGAAAACACATGAATATTATTACTAAAATCATATCACATAGTGTAACCACAATGTGTCTGGAAGAGCTTTGAATGATATATTTTGGCTGGTGAGTGTGTCAAGGGTGATCCACATTTTGTTGTCATGTGTTAGCTGGGGTCACTTTGGAACTTAGACAACCAATCAGTGAGAACCATTGAAAACTCAGCCCTAGAAAACAGGAGAGTGGAAGAGGATCTTTGTGACCTTTCCGATGTGTGACAGCCTTAACTAGCTCAGCAGGGGACGGCGATGTGGCTTTCCACACCTGTAATCGGAGGAACTAAGGTCACCTCCAGCTTCACTCACCTGGGAGTGCTTACTCTCTCCTGTATCTGGTATCACCCCCCTTGGTGACCCCTCCCGTCTGCATCTCTCAGAAAACAAGGGTGGGAACCAGAGTAGATGCAGGTGGCGAATGGGTGTGAGAGTTTTACCACCGCAAATGTGAGAGATCGATTTCATAGCGAGAGACATTTAGACTAGCAAAGCGCACTTTGTCTATTTGTCATAATGGTTTCCAGAGAAGGCAAACAGAACCAGTGTTATCCAGATGTGACTGGGTTGTCTTTTTTATGGATATTACCTTGTGGTTCCCAAGTAGCCACAGTAATTTGTTCCATTTGAGAGCTGGAGGGTGGACAGGCAGCTCTGGCAGGTTAGGGCCTTGTTGGGGTATCACATAGCTGCCTTTTATGACCTGTTTAACACCAGAGAGCTGAACACGGCCATTTATCCCAGAGTACAGGACACTGTGTGAATGTGATGGGGCGAGCAGGACCATAAAAACCCCGTGTTCATTACTTGGGAGGAAATCGGGGAACATGGAAAACGGAGGGCCCTGTTTGTCTGCAGTAAATCACATTGACGCTTGTGACGCCTGACACTCTGCGTTGCCTGACAAAGGTTGTCTCTTCTAGTTTTCCATCTTGTGGATGGATACACTATAGCGATTGTGTTTTCATGCCAGTGGAAACCCTGGTTTGAATGCAGTTTATAACAGAAACCAGCAATAAAGTTACGAACAGAAACCTCTGTGGAAACACATACAAACGCCAACTTTAGACTAAAAAAAGCACGTAGTTATTTATTATAGTGGTGAAGTGTTTGGCATTAACATAGAAAATTCCCCAAATATCTGGCATATAATTAAGGAATAATGCACAAACGGGCATCGCTTTTGGCAAATATACCACAGCTGTGGGTTGTTCTTAGGCACTGCACAACACAGAGTGCCTGGACACAACTCTTAGCCATGGTATATTGGCCGTAAACATTTACCAAAGTAATTTCCACAGAATGAAAGTTACGAATTGTAAACTGTGGAATACTATTTGATACAGCAGAGGTTTTAGCCAACCAACATTCAGGAACCCTGATGTTGCAAGCGCCATGTTCTACTTAACACACACAGTCATGTGCTGATGCTGATGGAAAAGACAGGGCAGCCTTTACAGGATCACATATACAGCACTTATAACCTCCCTGGAACGTCTTAGTACATGTGATGTATGTGGTAGAGGCTTTGTGAAATAAACCAGTGTCAACTTTAAATGTTCTCCATGTGGGTGAGGGATAGTTGTGGGGGGACGGAGTGAGCTCCACTGATGCAGAGGCGTCCAGATTAACAGCCTAAAAGAACGGTGCTCTTAATCTTTGGATGCCTTGAGGAGGACAGAGAACATTTGTCACAACAGACCAAAAACTGGACCATTACTTAAATTACAGTGCCAGAAAAACAGCAGCTGGGTGTGCCTCCCTGTTTGTTTACTTGTTTGTTTGTTTCTCTGTGTGTGTGTGTGTGTGTGTGTGTGTGTGTGTGTGTGTGTGTGTGTAAAAGATAAGAATATATTTGTGCACGTGAAGGGGAAAGTGTGTAAGAGTGCGTGCCGACATCACGTTTCTTGAGTTTTTTGTGTTTATTCTGTTCATTGGAGCAAACAGCATGACAATTGTTTGGCTTGACAAGGCGCTCGTCAACTCCTGGAAACATTGCCGGCAGTCCCCTGAGAACGCTTGCGCTCCGGCTCTTCGGGAGGATCGTAATAACAACCCCGATCGTGATGGCTTCCACATGCTCCCCATGAATACAGCTCTTTCCCCAGTTACTGTCCCCTCTTCGGGTCCGAGGTGAGAGGGGGAGTGTGCGCAGGGGAGCATGGGGTGAGGTCGATTACATTTCAATTGGACACCAGCAGCTACACCAACAGAGAACTGAGGGGACAGTGGATGAGGCAGGGAGGGAGCGGGCCTGCCTCTGATTGGCCGAGGGAGCGAGGGAAGCCTACAGAGCCGCTGAGTCTAGACTCCAGATGTGCTCTGTGGCGCTGCCTGGCCTGCTAGGCCCCCGCACTGCACCGCGCTGCTCTCTGAAATCCCCGGCCCGAGCAGATGTCACCGCTCCGCCTGTAAATCACCCGGGTCGGGCCGAGGCAGCGCCGTGGCCACAAAAACCCATCGACACGGACCCCCGAAAATGGGCAGGCCAGCGACAGGCAGACGCCGTCGAGCCTGCTAGTGACCCGTGGCGCCAATAACCTTGCCTCCCTCTTATGTGAGATTCACAGGGTTCCAGCTGAGGCTACCAGCCTTTCCCATGTAGGGTACCTCAGGGCGAGGGTTGCAGTTAAGTGGTGTGTATGTGTTTGTTCATGCGTGTGTCATTGCGCTTGTGTGTGAATGTGTGCGTGTGTGTTTCTGTGGAAACAGCTGTGCGTGTGATTATGAACATATTACTATAAAGTGCAGAAGAATAGAGTTTTTGTGTGATAACTGGCGCCAAAGCTGTCCTCATTTAGCTCACCACAGAATGTCATTTTAAATAATAGGCAAGCTGGTCATTGCCTCAACAGCATTCTACATCTGTCCCTGTCCAAGATTCAGTCCCCAAACTCCAGAGAATGAATTCACACAATTACAGATTCTGTGTGCAGGCCAATCTTTTCCCATCATCTCCAACATATAATTAGATGTTTGAGTTGAGTCCATATATAGCAAGCCATGCACACCACAGACGTTCAAGAAAACCAGGCGTTCTCATTGTGCGTCTCATCCACATGTGTTTGGTTCCTCTTCTTCCTGTGCTCAAAGTGGGTCACTGGGCAGCAGCGGTTAAGGCGGCAATGGAGAGTTCCACCGAGCCGGTGAGCAGCGTGGGCTTCTAGCTGATCCTTGCCCAGTGTGGGGCCCCTAGAGAGGAGGCACACCCAGCTGTTTAAACAGGTACAGCAGGCTGTGTTGAGGTAGATCAGGGCGTCCTCTAAATAAACAGGTACTGGAGTGTGTGTAGAGTCGGGAAGCCCCCCCTCACCCCCACCCGGACACTGTCTGTTGTCCCTGTGTGTGAACAGGTGAACGGTCGTTTCAGCAGATACAAACAGACACACACACACACATATAAATACACACATACGTGTAAAGACATTCCAGTAACAATGCACATACTGCTTCTGTGTCAAATGTGTGTGTGTGTGTTTATGTGTGTCTGTGTATCTAGTCTTTGTTTAAACACCTTGCCTTTTTCCTTTATTTGCTACGGTAACAGCGGGAGTTCAGGTTAGGTCCCACATGGGTCCCTGGCCTTAAGCTTTTCGTGAATTTGTTACTTCTTTTTCTTAGTGATGCAATTCACTATTACTCACCACCTGTTGTCAAGGAAGCGTGTGACAAATACATACAAATCGATTAGCATCAGGAATCGCATAGGGAAGGTCTGCGAAGGTGAACCTACGGGGTTACTAGGCTTTAAGCCTGCCTTCTAACTTACGGGGTCCTAATTGTGGAAGTGGACTTCAGAATGACTCTGCCTCACACAGATAACACAGAGCAAGAACTGACGGCCCCTCCTGTTTCCTGCGGTATACCACTAGGGGGCCCTCTACAACTCTGAGGGCCACAGAAAGACGCGCTTGGGGGGTTTGTCTGGACATGCAGCAGTGGGGAGACTGAGTGGCGTTACTGGACCAGGTAATTAGCAGCTTGGACTCCAAGCTGTCCGACCGGCACTCATCATGAGAGATGTGTCTCTGAGCTGTTCAAAGGCCTCATCTGTGTCTGGCCAACCTTATCAGATCACACCACCTCTTATACACCTTCTGTTACTCTGGGCTTCTCTGTGTGTGTGTGTACGTGTGTGTACGTGTGTGTGTGCGTATACTTGTGTGTACGTGTGTGTGAGAGTGAGTGTGTTCAATCCTTGAATTGGTTGAGTAGGTGAAGTCATCAGGTGAGGTTATGAAATACAAATGCATATTACATCTCCACAGGTATTGTCATGAAGGTTATTTGAAAGGGTTTGAGTGCGTGGTATTTTCTGATGTGGTCATTTATGTGGCGGCGGCCATACCAGGTGTTCCCGGGGGCTGTAATAACCAGGACTCCTATGCGTTAGATGGAAACCGTCCAGTCCCGCTTTGCCTCTCAGGCGGCGTATCTTCCAGTAGGTTATATCTACGAAGTGAACAGTGCAGAAGCTACAACACGACCAGTTCTCATCAACCGTCTTCCTCTTCGGCGATCTTCTCTTTCACACGCACACATGAATACACACATATGAGCACACGCGTACAGTACACAATCCTTCTCTCACTGTCTCAGTGTTGATACAGCTTCACTGGAATACCCCTCCACACCCCTCCACACCCTGACAACCCCCCCCCCCCCCCCCCCCCCCCCCCCCCCCCCCCCCCCCCCCCCCCCCCCCCCCCCCCCACACACACACACACACACACACACACATACATCCCAGTTTGGTGCAGATCAGAAGCCTAGCTCGGAGGCCCCACACCTGGGCATGTTTGCGGAGGAAGAGGGCTTGGGCGGGCGTCGCTCCATGCGCCTGTCGACTGGCTCCAGCGTGTCTGGCCAGCTGTGGTCCTGGCTCGGCCCCACACTGTGGGGGCTGTGCAGCTGGGACAGGCATGTTTCCCAAAAGAGGAAGAAAAAAAGGGAGGACACAGAATGACACAGAGAGGGAAAAAAGGCCGGGTTATTTCAAGCTCATTACACATCCAAACCCCACCCCCCCACCCTGGCCTTCATCCCTCTCTTTCTCCTGCTCTTTCAGTGTCGTTATCTTTTTTTTCTCTGGGACTTAATTCTGCGATCGTGTCTGACAACTAAGCACACCTTTCCTGCCGACAGAATGTGAGATGTGAACGATACTCAAGAGAGGTTAGCAGTGTTCGTGCTCCTGATCTCATTAGATGATGTCAGTGTAATTAAGTTATTGATAGATAGTCATTCTACCCGTTGTTGTCATGGCTTGGGTCAGCTAAGAGTCAGCATACAAATGGCTTATGCAGATGCATATTATCTCTTTAAATGAACACTAGTATGTTCCTGTCGTGATAAGCTGGCGTTGACTTGATACTTGAGATTGTGGCTGTGGTCAAATTAAGGAGCAAAATTTCAACACAGAGATTTAATCAACTGAGTCAATCCCTTTCCAATTTCTTTTCTTACAAAGTTGATTCACAAATCAGGCAATCTACCCGGCGCTCTGCTTTGCCCTCTCTGCCGAGGAGCACCTACGTGAGAATTCCTCAGAAACAGTCCAGCTTTTACCTCCAAGTCATGACACATACTGTACAGACCTTCATGCTGACGTCACACTTCCTGCTGACAGTCCTCATATTTGCCACAGCTACGGTTTATTAGCTAGCACATCTGTACTGTGTCCTCTGTATAAACCCAGGTTACTGTTATTTTATTCACGTATATTGTATCGTTTTATAATTTTTACTTAATTTGTATTACCTATTCCTATCTCTTGATCTAACTTCAAAAGAAAATGTATTCTGCGTACGATGGACGAGTACATCAAGATGTTCAATGTTAATCTGAATGTGCTTTTTCGAAGAGGCAATGCAGCACAGTGGCCAGGAGTAGCAGGAAGTGGTGTGAGTGGGCCTCAGTCACTCAGCACAGCCATGCCAAACTAGGGACAGGGAAGGGGATCCCTTCTGGGATCAGCTCTTACAAACACACACACACACACACACACACACACACTAACTGTGATGGACTGAGACAATATCATAGCTACATATTCCTGCGAAAGGCCACAGGCTTCTCGTTTTAGTGGATTGTCAGCTGACCTTTCTTTTACACAATTCACATAACTTAGATACGAGAGGCCATCTGTACCGATTAGGTGCTATAACTTGTCAGGGGCTTGACCAGACTTCAATGTTGTGAAGCTCACAGTCACAAGCTTTACAGTCTGAATCTACTCCTGGAAATCCTTACAGATACTTCAGTGTCCAGTGTGTCAATATGCACCTGAGACCCATTCGTCCAAACCAAGCCACATCTGACCACACAGACACCATTACTGGACCCCCACAGACCCATTAGGCTGCATTGTTCTCCGGTTCAAAGGAGACACACACAGTTTGTCCTTACTACGGGGGAGACGTACAGACAGGCCAGTACCCGCCAAAAGCTGGGCTGACTCCTGGACCTCCGACCCTGACCCCGACAGCCACCAGCAGGCCAACGCACGGACACACCGAGGGCATGTGACGAACACGCGGTGTAAGCTACAGTTGGCTTGACAGACCGATGTTGACTGAGGATGGTATCAGCTGGTGTCCACCGCATCAACATACACACCCGTTAGGATGGTATCAGCTGGTGTCCACCGCATCAACATACACACCCGTTAGGATGGTATCAGCTGGTGTACACCGCATCAACATACACACCCGTTAGGATGGTATCAGCTGGTGTACACCGCATCAACATACACACCCGTTAGGATGGTATCAGCTGGTGTACACCGCATCAACATACACACCCGTTAGGATGGTATCAGCTGGTGTACACCGCATCAACATA
>JACXGJ010002845.1:0-29213 GCA_016801105.1 Esox niger
GATCTCCTCTAGAACTGTGATGTTTTGGGGCTGTTGCTGGGCAACACGGACATTCAACTCCCTCCAAAGATTTTCTTTGGGGTCGAGATCTGGTGACTGGCTAGGCCACTCCAGGACTTTGAAATGCTTCTTACAAAGCCACTCCTTCGTTGCCCGGACGGTGTGTTTGGGATCATTGTCATGCTGAAAGACCCAGCCACGCTTCATCTTCAAGGCCCTTCCTGATGGAAGGAGGTTTTCACTCAAAATCTAACGATACATGGCCCCATTCATTCTTTCCTTTACACGGATCAGTCGTCCTGGTCCCTTTGCAGAAAAACAGCCCCAAAGCATGATGTTTCCACCCCCATGATTCACAATAGGTATGGTGTTCTTTGGATGCAACTCAGCATTCTTTCTCCTCCAAACACGACGAGTTGAGTTTTTACCCAAAATTTATATTCATATTATATCATCTGACCATATGACATTCTCCCAATCCTCTTCTGGATCATCTAAATGCTCTCTAGCAAACCTCAGACAGGCCTGGACACGTCTGGCACTGCAGGATTTGAGTCCCTGGCGGCGTAGTGTATTACTGATGGTAGCCTTTGTTATTTTGGTCCCAGATCTCTGCAGGTCATTCACTAGGTCCCCCCGTGTGGTTCTGGGATTTTTGTTCACCGTTCTTGTGATCATTTCGACCCCACAGGGGTGAGATCTTGCGTAGAGCCCCGGATCGAGGGAGATTATCAGTGGTCTTTTATGTCTTCTATTTTCTTATAATTGCTCCCACATTTCTTCACACCAAGCTGCTTACCTATTGCAGATTCAGTCTTCTCAGCCTGGTGCAGGTCTACAATTTTGTTTCTGGTGTCCTTTGACAGCTCTTTGGTCTTGGCCATTGTGTAGTTTGGAGTGTGACTGTTTGAGGTTGTGGACAGGTGTCTTTTATACTGATAACAAGTTCAAACAGGTGCCATTAATACAGGTAACGAGTGGAGGACAGAGGAGCCTCTTAAAGAAGAAGTTACACATCTCTGAGCCAGAAATCTTGCTTGTTTGTAGGTGACCAAATACTTATTTAACAAGGAATTTACCAATAAATTCATTTAAAATCCTACAATGTGATTCTCTGGATTTCTTTTCCTCATTTTGCCTCTCATAGTTGAAATGTACCTATGATGAGAATTACAAGCCTCTCATCTTTTTAAGTAGGAGAACTTGCACAATTTGTGTCTGACTAAATATTTTTTTGCCCCACTGTATCTAAATAAGAGTCACCAGTCACACACACGGACACACACTTCTATGAAGTTATTTACTTATTTTATATCACACACAAATTTAAAGATTTAAATCAAAAAGACACATTTGTATATAATAAGGATTTTTTTGTAGTGCAGAACTACTGATTATACTGAAACTACTACCAATAATGTAGAGATGCATCTTAATTTTTTGATTACATGCTTTACATAAATATTGGGTCATATTTGCTATGGTATTTATCAGCAGGGGGAAAACATGCACTATGGTGCAAAGAAAGGTTTTCACAAGGATATTATTACAGAGAATGTTAAGTTGCTAGTAGAAAGCTGATCCCACACAAAGCTTCTCTCTGCCATAGTATGTGACACCAAATACAAACAATGTATTTTTTGTGTAGGCCAGTGTCTCCAAAACGTACATTTCTGTATCAATCCTGGAATTACACACCAGATTAAATGTATTGAAGATTGTTAGTTGACTGAGACAACTTTTGAAAATATTCAAAACTTAAGAGTGTCTCAACCTTGACCCTTTCAAGACCTGAAATAGATCTTCAACCAACACCTAGATGCTCCAGCAAAGCATCCGTCTGACAGGATATAACTAGTAAAGGACTGTGACTAACTGAAGGAGTCTCATAGAAGAGGTGATATTCCACTTGGTGTGTAAATTGGGCACAGACATAAATGCATTGTAAATGGCAGCCTTGAAATAATCAAAAGTAGGTATTTGTTAAATCACACCTCTAAACCAAAAATGTGATCGATATGGAGAGACAGTTTTTTTCTGTGTGCCTGGATGTGGAGCAAAAAGAATGTTAAGCACCTGGACTGGTGCGCATGAATGGCTCTGTGACCGAGAGGGATTTCAAACACAAATCTGCTCACATACTCTGATCACTTATCCTCTGACATAAAAAATTTAAGCATTTTCAGGAATACATTTCTATTCATGACTCCTGATGTACGAAGCCTAAGCATGAGGTGATATGTAGTAATAGTATTCACTGTAGCTGTGGGTTTCCCTAAAGAACGTGTCAATCTTGAGATTATTAATAGGCTTTAAGGAATTACTGCATCTACATTTTTTTTAATCTAACTAATGCAATACGCACACAAAAATATTGACAATCGACGGTAAGCCAAGTTATGAAAGCATTATAATAAATTTAAAAAGGACTGACTGATTAAGTTGCAAATTACAAATTGATAACAACCATGAGCTGGAGAAAAATAAATGGGTCCATTTTAGGCCTTGTGAATGACCAGAGTTATTTTTGTGAATGACCAGAATTAGTAATGTGATGAAATCCGAATGAAGCACTCAAGAGAATAACTTATTAAAAATGGATATTTTAACATTTTCACATTTAAAACCTGATTCATCATTAACACTTTTATTAGAAATGTCTAAATGTTTATTTGGTGCGCTTAATAGGTACACTCACCTTAGATTATAAGACTGTGTACATTGGGTATTTCACCCCTTAAGATACCTAATGGAGAACAATAGTTATGTATTTGAGAGTAATATTTACTTATTGATTAGGAATTCGTTTTTCTTTGAACAGCTAACCTCAAAGATTTGAAGAACATTTATTTTTGCTCTTCGGAGGGCATATAACTCCGGAGGGAACTGTAGTTCTTCAAGTCATAATACTGGTTACAGTACTGGACAAGCAGCCTAACATAAGTTGACAAAGCCTCAGTTGACGGTCACATATGTTGGCTGTTTAACATATCAATTAAGCAGCATAAAGTTTATACCAAAGCTTAAATTCTGTCTCTCAAAATCTACTATCTGATGCCTGGGACAGAGGCATTGATAGTGGCGCCTTTATTAAATAACTAAAGCTCCATCCAAACAAGCATTAAACAATCCTCCCTGCTCTGCATACTCTGTGCCTGGATGAAAGAACAAAGTGTTACTTTTTCACAAGTGCAGCGGGGCGTATTGCAATGCTCAGCCATCGTAATCCCCTTCTGACGACGTCTTGCAAAGAGTTTCATCACCAACATCCCCTCCTTCCATTAAACAAAAACCCCTCTATTGATCTCCTCTACCCCCCCCCCTCCAGGCATTCTGTTTCCCGTTTCCCTATCTAGCTACAGCAGCACTTTTACCGACAAGAAGAAACCCCGAACACTGGCCTGTGTATTTCCAAAGGGCAATTCATTTCTCCTGAATAAGCATAACGAAGTACTGAAAGACATCCAATACACTGGCCCAAGCAGAGGTGTTGGTTTGACGCTGTGTAGTAATGGGATTTGGCCCAGTATTTTTGATCAACCCCACACACACGCACACACACGCGCTTTGCCAGCACACCATTGACAATGAGTGCTAATGGCAGCAACAGCCCTCACACCATAGTGCCAAACCAAACCACACTGGGCTGGCCCAGATAATGCATCCACGACTGTCCTTTCCAACACAGTCCAGGCAACTCCACTAACCGGGCCAGCTGAACATGGCTCAGTAGTGTGAAATTGGCTTTTTAGTACAGTATCTGTTTGGGCCAGCCATCAAGCCAGGCAGCCAGGTTCACCTCTAACAGTGTGCAGCCTTGTCTTATCTTGCCCACCTCTAGAAGGGCCATAAATCTCTGAGCTGATCTCACCACACCGCTCCGCATCCCCGTCTCCTCCCGCCACCTGCTGTGTCGCTATACAAGGCCCGCTCATCTGTTCTTGTTACCTGCTGCGGAAGGACAGGAGACAGGAATTGCGCTTTATTGCAAAGCTGGGTCTCTGATACGGGGCTGTAGCTAACTGTACTGTTGGTCTATCCAAACGCGCTTAAATGAGGGCTTTGCTTGCCTGCACCAAAAAGGATGATGAAATAAGTTGGATATCGGAGCAAGAGAGAGAAACTTTAGTTCAGAGACTGCAGATCCCATCTGCTTACCCCTCCTCGCTCATATTCAACAGTTTCCAAGGTGACTGTGAAGTGTGAATAACTAACTCAGTGTATCCAAATGTAGCCTCAGCTTGAAAAAAGGCAAAAGCATATTTTCACTGCCCACTACTAGAGCACTTGTAGTAGCCTGAAAGCAATTCAAAGGGCACTATTACTAAGTGCTTCTGGCAACCAATTAAAAAAAAGATGAGGTAACAAATTAATCACCAGTTATTCAAAAAGGACCTCAGCAATACAATACGCCACCAAATTATCGAATGCACATCCCATGTCAAAAGCATAGGCTGATATTCTTTATTTAGACACAGTAAACACCTAAACAGCACTGGACGGACAGTGTCTGAGTAAATTTACTGAAACTGATATTGTCATCAAAAGGCATTTCCCAGAGAATGGAGGGTCTTAATCCTATATCTACAGGTGACCCAGATTTACTTATGGACAATATGACATTGTGAATAACTCAGCGGGCAGAAAACAGAGCAGATTATTTATGGATGATATACAGGTCAATGTAGATATAAATATATACATACAAAATGAATGCTGGTTCTGACGTTGTGACGGATAGAAATCCCATGTATGACATGCAGGACAAAGCAGATAACTGAATCTTATCCATTTACTTTTTCAGAATTTGATGCTTAGGCGGCTCGATTTTCGAATTGTAATATCTAATTCATAATTCTATAAGAGCACACTTGACTGCTTTTCTGGTGGTTCCTAATGAGAGCATTACAATACACTACAAAGAAAGCTTATCTATTTTTTCCCACATAATAATAGGCAATGCACCCAGAGAAGCCACGTATGCTCACCCCTCACCAAGAGCATCCTCATCATTACGAGCAACAAGAGGACTGGAAATCAACACTTCACCATTTCACTCATCTAGGTCGAATGATGGCTGATAAACATCCTCATACCTTATCCACCTAACAGACCTTTTGTCCGCTGGTGGTGCCATGTTTCGGGTGGTTTCTTTCTCAAACATCAAAATACGACATTTTGATGATTCAGCAACATGATAAAAATGCTTGGATGGCAGTTTATCTAGCAAAATGACATAAACCCAGCAATGTGTAGGCAGCTGCCTTGTCTAAATTGAGAACAATGACGGCGGCGGCTCGCCTGGTTACAATGTAACCGCTGGCTAAATGAATTGTCTGACTTCGACAGGTGAACCAGTTTTACTAACCTCTACCTACCGCCATCACGCAAAAACAATCGGCTGTAAAGAAATGCACATTTGCCGCTATCAATCATATGGCTCTTAACATAAACTATTACAAAATGCTGTCGAGTCTTTGTTTTATCATGCTGTCTCTATGTCACCACAAATTATGCCACCAACCTGATCGCACTCTGACAACCGCTGCTTCGGCTTGCGTTTCCACCTCTGCACCGCACGCTCTCACGGTTGTGATGAAGCAGCAGGTTTGAACTGCTCGAGACTAGAGTCGGAGCTAACTACACTATGTGTGCATGACTTAGCAAACGACAACAAGCAATAGAAGCAGTAAGATTGCAAGCTTGTCATCTAGCAGCAGTCTCATGTATCTGGTTACACATTTCTCCACAACCACCCAAGCTGTCACTACTTCAGCAAATCTTGCGCGTGACTCTTCGGTTGTATCTGCTATTGGCTTCAGACTCCCAATTATACTGAAAAAGCTAGGGAATCCCTAGTTGAGTGTACTCAACTCTAGCGACTTCCAGCCCCGACGTCACTTACAATTTGGTTTTATACGATTGACTACGTTTTTCAGCATGCAAATCCCGCTTTAACACATGCCAGTGCAATGTGTAAATGCAAGACATTTTGTTGGTGTTGAAACCTGGAGTTGTATTTTACCTCAATTCAATTGTATGTTGACGTAGCTTCATATTTAACGCTCGGAGATGTCGCTCTGCAACTCTATAACATTGATCTGATAGGGAATCCCCATACTCAGCTAGTTAGGATATAGTACAGAAGGCATTTCCCCCGAAGATTATAAGATTCAGACGGTGTAAAACACGTGTATCAATAGAAACAATTTCTTTATCTACATAGATATTAAACTTGTCAACGAAATTTCTACAAAATTACCTGATGCTGATAGATTAGCGGGCTGATGAAAACCAGAGCGGTTAGCTAGCTAGAGCCGCACAAGATGACAAGCAACGATCAGCACATCGGAGGCAAAAGGAGTTCACGCACCCTCACTCAGCATATAATGCTTTCGTTAATATTCGCTTTCCATTTCAATCTAACTTTACGTGTTTGTGTTGATCCTAACTTCCTAATTTGTATAATAAAGTCAACAACTAGAATGTCGCCGCTTCAAGTGTGACAGACAAGCTGGCGTTTTACTGACCGCTCGTGCAATTCTAGATTTTGATCCTTTCTGGATGTTAAACCAAACGTCATTCAATGTTTGATCACGTGAGTTCATTCATGGAGCATAAAGCCATTAAAACATTTCAGGCATATTGTAGTCCTTTGCAACCCTTGCATGATATTGCATTGCTTCTACAACACATAAAAACAAGAACATACTGCATCTGTTGAAATGAAAATGCATTCAAGGCTACATAAAAAAACAAATCAAGAATATAATGTTCAAATATTTAATAGACTTGAATATACAAACAGTTTTTGTGGCTTAATAAAATAGACGTTTACACATTTCTTCCCAAAATACATTGACGACCCGAAGCGTGGTTATTTCCGCTGCCCTTTAGCGCATGCTTTTGACTCAAGACTAGGTATCACACTCGGCGTGTGGCGGAAAGTAGAGAGTTATGCACGGCTCCCCTGCTTCATTCATTCATTACACGGATGTCAGAAGACCATATCATTAAGTCTTAAACGTTCAGCATATATACACCTGCATTCACGTTGTATACGTTTGGCCTACAGCACTGCCATGCCATTCAGACTGAAAAGCTGAAACATCTAAAGTAACATAATGCACCAGCTGTATTTGTGTGTTACACTGATGACTAAGTCTATTTTGCAACGGATAAGCATATCAACAACACAAACCTGGATAAATAAAAGCTATATACCACTCACATTCTGTAGTTTCCACAGTGTGTTTGAAGACAATGTTGCTCCTACGTTTGAAGCATGATGCATAAGGCAGACAAAAATAGATCCAGTAAAACTCAAAATAATATACAAAATACAATTCAATCTGGAGGGAAAAGGGGAAACATTAAACAGAAGATCTAGCTGGAGACAAGTCATTCAACTACACAATGTCCTCTAAAATGTTCCACCATTTATTGCAGTAAGTGGAATTCTGACCTGATGTATGTTATTACAGGTCCATCTTAGTGAACAGACAAAAGTCCACAGTCTCCTCCAAACTCATATCTTTGTTAGCAGATATAGAAGGGAAGAAAACCTGAAATCTCAAGTTCAAACCCTGAAATCTCAAGATATGCCCTACTTTCAGATGATCTATATTTTTATGTTTCTATTTGTTCCTCAGGCACGTGGCCATTATCTCATGTCCACGCTCTTCAGCTTGGCTGCTATGCAACAGTCATGTTAATAATTGCTTTAGGGTTGATATCCCAACTGTTTCACTCATAAGTGTGGCAGCAACATTGTGTTCTCCTACTGGAGTGTATTTGCGAACATCGTTTTTATACTACTATAGTTTAATTTATATTAACAAATTTGACAAACCTTTTAAAGATAAAAGATAAGAGATGAAAAAATAAGTGTAACGGATGAAAATGGCAATGATTGCACGTCATCTTGCGAAGACACACATTACTTTATCAACCGATACTACCCACTTCAGCTTTGGAAGGAAATCAGTCGTGACGTAGAATTTCTGGTTCTGTAAGTATTTCAAGCTCCATAAACAGTAAACAGGTTGTTGGGAAGCAACTAAACATCTCTGGCACTGAAACAATCACCAACAGCACTTATTTAACTGAGAACACTTTAGTTACCAGAAACATTATCAGTGAGTTTATATACATTCCAGATCAGGGGTCTAGCCAAAGCACTGCACACGCATGTGTTATGACTTAAAGCACAGTGAGAGTAGCCACAGTGTAGTATATTTGGAGGGGGACTACCCACGTCAATGTCTCCACGATACTTGTTTTTGTAACAAAAACATTCACAGTTGCTAAATATTTAGCTAGTGTGCACTAATAAATGTTCTGTGATTGAGGCCACTCATTTCAATTACTTCTTATTTCTGGGGTGGTTGTTGTTGAACAGGCTGATCCCAGACCCAGTCCGGACACCCACACCTGTTCCCACTCCTGGCTGCTGCAAAACCTTGTCTAGTGTGGTCTTCTTGATAGCCGCAGGAGAGATCTTTTCTTGGTCAGCCAAAAATTGGAGCTCTCTGCGTCAAAAAATATTGATGCAAACACATTTACATGTTAGTCTTTTGATAGTAGTTGTTATCGATAATAAGTCAAAACAAAGAAATATACACAATACTTAAGTAAAAAAAACAACCAGAAAAAAACACTGAAACTTGTTTGAGCCACATTATTAAAGAGATTGGACTGCTCTTGGAATGTCTTATCTGTTACAGACAATTTACTTCTTCCCAAAGTTCAAACATATTGATCTAGCACCATCTGCTGCCTAAACACTAGAAGTCAGCCAATCAGAAGAGGATTATTGACAAGAAACTGCCAATTTACATACTGTAGTGTAGGTCAGTTTCCCAGAACACAGAAACGATAAGTTTGGAATTAAAATACACCTTATATGGAAATGTACTAATGGTTTTTAGTCAAATTGATGGGATTCTAAAGTGGCACTAAGCCCACCTGGTCCTAATACAGGAGGCTTCCACAGCATTGATGAGCAGGGAACGGAAGCCTCCACTCTCCATAACATGCAGAGCGTGAATGGTGGCCCCTCCTGGGGAACACACGTTGTCCTTTAGTTGGCCTGGGTGCTGATCGGACTCCAACAGCATTTTGGCAGCTCCCTAAGAGTGAAACAGAGGCTCGTCAAACTGGAGGGTAGACCCAACGAGAACTGGATACCAGACCCATACAAGACAAAACCCTACAGTTAGATGTGATTGGCAAACAAGTTTGCTTAAATGTTCTATGCTCTGGTCTTGAGGTTTACCAAGTGCATTGTCATTCTGTAGAACTCAAGAAAATAATTCAGATATTTTTTTGGGCGCCATGTGGTATAATGAATAGAATATCCACACAAGCATATTGTGTGAATATATTCTATTTGACAGATTCTATTCAGGGCTATGCAGCTACAGTTTCTCTGGTTTTACTATTCAGGTATGTGATTGAGTAAAATTAGCATCTATGTTTAATTCTATAAACTACTGACAAAATTACTAAATAAATCCAAATTGAAATATTGTAGTTTAGAGTATTAATTTGTAGAAAATAACTGGTCAAAATAACAAAACAAACAATGCATTGTTTTCAGACCCCAAGTAATGCAAAGAGAACAAAATCAAATTAAATGTTTTAACATAGGAAGAGATCAGAAATTTATATTTAGTGGAAAAAGCCTGATTTCCAATCGCAGCTTTCATGCTTGTGGCATGCTCTACACCAGCCTGTCACATTGCTGTTGGGTGACTTTATGTCACTCTCTGCACAAAAATTCAAGTTGCTCTGGTTTGTTTGATGACTTGTGAACATCACCCTTCCTCTTGATCAAATTCCAGACATTTTCAATGGGGATCAGGTCTTGAGATTGGGCGGGCCATGACAGTGTCTTGATATGGTGGTCCTCCAGCCACACATTAAATGACCTGTCTGTGTGGCATGGATCATTGTCCAGGTGGAAAAAACAATTCTCAGAGTTGGGTAAAACTGTCAGAGCAGAAGGAAGCCGGTGTTCTTTCTGGATAACCTTGTACTTGGCTTGTTTCATGCGTCCTTCACAAAGACAAATCTGCATGATTCCAGCCATGCTGAAGCATCCCCAGATCATCACCGATTCTCCACCAAATTTCACAGTGGGTGTGAGACACTGTGGCTTGAAGGCTTCTCAAGGTCTCTGTCTAACCATTAGACAACCGGGTGTTGGGCAAAGCAGACAATTTGACTTGTCAAAGAACATGACCGTACTCCATTCCTCTACGGTCCAATCTTTATGGTCTTTTGCTAATTTCAGCCAGGCTCTTCTTTGCTTC
Organism: Esox niger; assembly: GCA_016801105.1. Lineage (NCBI taxonomy): Eukaryota > Metazoa > Chordata > Actinopteri > Esociformes > Esocidae > Esox > Esox niger. The sequence goes on from JACXGJ010002845.1 coordinate 10,317, forward strand.
TCATTGATGAACAGCTTTTTTTCTAGCTTTGCATGACACCAGCCCTGACCCTAGGAGCCTGTTTCGAACAGTCCTCGCCTTGCACTTCACCCCAGCTGTTTGCCGTTCTTTTTGTAGGTCACTTGATAGTTGTTGACTGACATTTGAATGAGTTGACAGTCATCTTGGTAGTTTTCGTCCTCTGCCAGTCTGCTGATTTGATATCCTCAATGTCTGTTGCTTGACCTTGTTTATATGAACCACGGTCTTAGAAATTTTCAGAATGTAAACAATCTGATGTTCATTGTATCCCTCTGCCAGTAAAGCCAGAACTGAACCCTTCTTTTCCTCATTCAAAGCTTTTCTTTTCAACTCTTTTCATCCTGAATAGTATTATTATTTTTTATTCATATAAACTTTGAGGTTCTACTAGCACTGTCTTGCCATGCAGCTGGTCCTATAGCAAGAGGATAGCGATGCCAACAGCAGTGTTTTTTAATACTTATCCTCGTTAAGTTGGATTTGGTTCAGGTAATCCCCTAATTAGTACCTCATTAAGTAAAATGAGGTGTGCCTGTGTTGGAATTTAACAGAAACTGGAATGGAAGCCATACATGTAGAGATGCTGATTTAAGAAAATCTAGGTCTCTTAATTTTATCCAGGGCTGTATGTTCATAATGTTTGTAGATTAAGTTCTCACCAGCAGGGCCTGTGCTCCTAGACGTACAGCGAGCCTCCTGGGCAGACCCATTTTCACCCCACCATCTGCAAGCGCTTCGACAGCTGTGAACGCCTATAGGGAGAGGAACATAAAGCTGAACACACATCCTACCAGTTACCATTCTTCAAATGGACTCTTATTGTGTCTGCTGCCAGCTCACTGTTTCTATCATGTATCAAGCTGTGTTTTCTGCAGTTTTCTGTGTAATACAGCGGTGTCTCTAGGTGCTTGGTTTATTGTAGTTTAGCGGTGTCCCTCTTCGTGCTTGGAACACACTAACACGAGGTGCCGGGGCAAGCGGTGGCACCATTTCCAAAAACAACATGGGATTTTTAAGCAGACATTAATTATAGTAATACAGCCACTCACATAAGCCGGTCCGCTGCCGCTGAGTCCGGTGACAGCGTCGATCAGGTCCTCCTCCACCTCCGTGCAGTAGCCTACGCTGGCCATCAGCTGCTCCAGCAGCCTGCCGTCCTCCACCTCGGCATGGGTACCCGTGGCATAGACCGTGGCGCCCTCTCGAACCACCACGGGGGTATTGGTCATGCAACGCATCACTTTTGGGAACTGGCGGTACTGGAGAAGTTTCTTCACAGGGCAAGTAGCAACGGATGTCAGTGGATTACATGACCGAACCATGATGGAAAGCTTCCTGATACATTTTTTTGTAACTCTCATAAAAGCATGATTGCTCAATATGCATCGTCAGTGGCAACATTAAGCAAACTGCTTGTAGTTGCGTTCAGCAAGCACCAGACTAAAGTCTACGGACGTGGGCTGAGGTATTGTCAGCGGGAAGTGTGGAAGGGTGATTCACGCTGCAGCAGCCATAACCTGTTGTGGCCCAGGGCTATGTGAGGCAAGAACAAGGTAACGACAGAAGGGGACATGAGGAGGGGAAGTCAGCCTGTCTTTCACAGAGCTGGAGTGCTCGGGGTTAGGCTGTGTCAGAGAGGGACCTTGCTTCATTGATCTGACAGGATGGAATAACACGCAGACCTGCCTTTGAGAGTTTAGGAGAGATCGAGCTCTAGCTAAAAGCAGACTCTTACAAGACTTGAAACATACCTTCTCTATGGAGCTGATGGTCACCCCAGCTGCACAGGACACAATAAGATGACGGTCTTCAATGTCAGGTCCGATCTCATCCAACACAAAAGGGATGATGTGTGGTTTGACAGCCAGGAACAGAACATCACTGTTCTGAACCACCTCTTTGTTGCTAGTGGTGAGACTGACACCCATTTTCTATGTAGAAGAGTAGCCACAGTGTTGATTGATGCATTCAGCATGTTAGCATTTCTAAAATACATTGAAATTGACTAAATGAATTATTTGGAGCCCTTTTCTTTCTCTTTTGGTTTCATGCGAGTGTGAGATGGTCAGAGATGTGCTGAGGAATGTTATTCTCACAGACATCCAGCACACCTGAATGACTGATCCATACTCACCCTCAGTCCTGATACTGTGGGTAGGTCTGTGTCTGGGGAACTAGCAGTGATTCTCTTGGTGGCGATCACACCTGTAGGAATGTAATAGGGGGAGGGGGGAAATCACCAAGAATACTGAAAGGGTTACAAAATAAATCGACCGAAATCACATAAAAATGCCACCAAAAAATTAATGAGTGTCCTAAATTCATTAATTTGGAAGCTCGCGTGTAATTGAATGTCACCTGTTCCTCAAAAGAACGCAGCTGTTTACCTGCAGCCGTGAATCCTTTCACTAAAGCATGGGCCAACTGACCCGCTCCGATAAACCCCACGCTCATTTTGAAGTCTCTGTTGTTATTGTGAAGTCAAGAAACAAATAAGTGGTGTTATTCACTTGTTGATCAACAAATAATGATAAGACTAACTTCACAATGAAATTAGCCTAGCCTACAATGTTTTATAACAAACAATCGAGATGCAGCACATTAGCCTATATTTTAAAAGACGAGTACGTTAAAACAACAATAGCCTAAAAGTAACAGCAAATAGCAGGCTGTTTTCTGAAAACAGTAGAGTAGTTGGGCTACTTCCTGATAAACGGGTGCACATGCAGTTATGATGACACACATGTTGACAGTTTCATGCAACAAAGAAGTCAGAATATTTGAAAGGCGAACCAAACTTACAGAAAATAAGGGTATCAAACGTATCCTTTTCCGATGTTTCTGCAATACATATGAAACAATTTCGTTGATAGCGTTGTAACATTAAACACTGCTCTAGGTATTATGATGATACAGGAAGTGACCAATTGAATGTGAGCCGCATATTATCTAAGTCTAAGTTAACCAATGACAATGGCAGCATTTTTTCAAGGTTCTCGTCTGGAGGTCGCATTCGTGTTCTATGAGCTATGGTACCATTGACCTGAGCAGACGTCGCCCGCTTCCACAAATCGTTGCGTGACACGTCATCAACATGTGTTCGATGTGGGTAGCTAGTAAGTGAAGAAGCTATCCAGACATTGTGAGATCTATTAGTCGTCTTCTACGATTTAGTAGTGATAACACGCCTTCAGTGCAGTCGCATTAGGTTTTAGAGTGGCTTGTTTTGCTTCAGCGCCTCAGCAGTAGATTAAATAATTGTTTGTACGTTTGTTTCTACTGCTCAGGAACAATAATGTTCTTGGAGAATCTTTATTGGTTCTTCCAGGTTTCTTTTCTATATAATAGCCCGTGTAGTAGGTTATTAGCTTCGTTCTGGGTGGATAGGTGTGACAGGCGTTTCAATAGTCATCGTGTTTTTGTGCTGGACATATGATTAGAATATCATCAAAAAGTTGATTTATTTCAGTAATTCCATTCAAAAAGTGATACTTGTATAATGTATTACACACATACTGATATATTTCAAGTGTTCATTCCTTTTCATTTTGATGATTATAACTGACAACTTAGAAAAAACCCAAATCAGTATCATAGAAAATTTGAATATTACTTTAGGCCAATACAAAAATGACTTTTAGAAATGTTGCCCAATGGAAAAGTATGAACATGAAAAGTATGAGCATGTACAGCACTCAATACATAGTTGGGGCCCCTTTTGCCTGAATTACTGCAGCAATGCGGCGTGGCATGGAGTCGGTCAGTCTGTGGCACTGCTCAGGTGTTATGAGAGCCCAGGTTGCTCTGATAGTGGCCTTCAGCTCTTCTGCATTGTTGGGTCTGGCGTATCGCATCTTCCTCTTCACAATACCCCATAGATTTTCTATAGGGTTAAGGTCAGGCGAGTTTGCTGGCCAATTAAGAACAGGGATACCATGGTCCTTAAACCAGGTACTGGTAGCTTTGGCACTGTGTACAGGTGCCAAGTCCTGTTGGAAAATGAAATCTGCATCTCCATAAAGTTGGTCAGTAGCAGGAAACATTAAGTGCTCTAAAACTTCCTGGTAGACGGCTGCGTTGACCATTGGACCTCAGAAAACACAGTGGACCAACACCAGCAGATGACATGGCACCCCAAACCATCACTGACTGAGAAAACTTTACACTGGACTTCAAGCAATGTGGATTCTGTGCCTCCTCTCTCTTCCTCCAGACTCTGGGACCTTGATTTCCAAAGGAAATGCAAAGTTTACTTTAATCAGAGAACATATCTTTGGACCACTCAGCAGCAGTCAAGTCTTTTTTGTCTTTAGCCCAGGCGAGACGCTTCTGACGCTGTATCTTGTTCAAGAGTGGCTTGACACAAGGCTGAAACCATGTCTTGCATTTGTCTGTGTGTGCTGGTTCTTGAAGCACTGACTCCAGCTACAGTCCACTCTTTGTGAATCTCCCCCACATTTTTTAATAGGTTTTGTTTTACAATCCTCTCCAGGGTGCGGTTATTCCTATTGCTTGTACACGTTTTTCTACCACATCTTTTCCTTCCCTTCGCCTCTCTATTAATGTGCTTGGAAACAGAGCTTTCCGAACAGCCGGCCTCTTTAGCAATGACCTTTTGTGTCTTGCCCTCCTTTTGCAAGGTGTCAATGGTCGTCTTTTGGACAGCTGTCAAGTCAGCAGTCTTCCCTATGATTGTGTAGCCTACAGAACTAGACTGAGAGACCCTTTAAAGGCCTTTGCAGGTGTTTTGAGTTAATTAACTCTTTAGAGTGTGGCACCAGGTGTCTTCAATATTAAACCTTTTCACAATATTCAAATACTCTGAGATACTGATTTTGTTTTTTTTATTAGTTGTCAGTTATAATCATCAAAATGAAAAGGAATGAACGCTTGAAATATATCAGTCTGTGTGGAATGACTGTATACATTATACAAGTATCACTTTTTGAATGGAATTACTGAAATAAAAAGACTTTTTGATAATATTCTAATTATATGACCAGCACCTGTATATCCTGGTCATGGACTTCAAAGTAAATAAAAACGATACGATATGGATCTACCTACCCTAATAGAAGAACCAAAGATTTGATCACCACTAATGTTTTTGAGCATAAGTGAGTGATACTACAGAGGGAAAGCGTTATGTGTTTATCTTTATGTCTACCTATTATCTAGGAAATTATCTCCTGTGAAATCAGTATGTGAGTTCACTCAACTTGTAGGAATATGGAAATAGAAATGAAGATTTACAAGTTTGAGACCAGTTTATATGGTAAACATAGATAATGATAGCGAAATCCTCTACTCCTTTCAAATTGGGTTGCTCTCAGTGGTTGTGTTCTTGCCAAAACTGTTTTGATTCATCCAATCCTCTGTTGACCTATGTCGGTCAATTTCCACTTCCTATTTAAGAATGCAGCCAATAACTATTCAGAGCCTTCACTTTCTCCACATTGTTTTGTGTTATTGACTTAATTTGTAAGTTATTACACAACTGTTTTGCCCTTGGATTACGAGCAATAACCCATAACGACAAAGCCGAAACACATTCATAGAAATGTGTGCTAATTTAATAAAAATCTAATAAAGAAATATTGAATGGACATAAATATTCCGATCCCATGCCATTTTTAATTGTGTCCAGATTCATCTTGTGCCCTATGACCATTCTTGAGATGTTTACGATTGGAGCCCATCTGTGGCAAATTCATTTGACTGGACATTATTTAGAAAGGAACACACCTTTCTATATAAAGTATCACACTTACACATATATGTCAGAGCAAAAAACAAAATATCTAGTTTGAGGAACTCCCCATAGACCTCCAGGATAGAATTGTGTATATGCATAGATATGGGGAAGGTCATGGAAAAATCACTAAAGCATTAAACATTCCCATGAGCACAGTAGGCTTCATCACTGTGAAATGGAAGAAGTTTGGGAGACTCCATCACTCTTCCTCACGCTGGCCCTCTAGCCAAAATAAGTAACTGGGCAAGAAGGGCCTTGTTTTAAGGGAGGTGATCAAGAACCCAACATTCATTCTAACAGAGCTTCAGAGTTTGTCTGTGGAGATGGGAGAACCTCCCAGAAGGACAACCATCCCAGCAGAGCTCCATCAATCACGCAGGAAGTCACTACTGAGTAAGAGGCTAATAATATTGCATCTGAAGTCCTTCAGAGAGCACGAGGAATGTATTCTCTGGTCATTCTATGTTCTGATGAGACCAAGATCAAACCATTAGGCCTGAATGCAAAGCCCTACGTCTGTTGGGCTTCTCAGTAACAGGGACTGGGAGTCTGGTCAGGATTAAGGAGAAGAATGGGAAACAAAACACAGAGAAGTAATCTTCTCCTGATCTTGAACGAGGAGGAGTCTGACAGTAGTGAAGATGAATCTTTCATCAGAACAACAACCAGCCAGAGCCTGTACTTGAACCCCACTGAACATCTGTAAGGGGACCTGTAGATTACAGTTCACAGACAGACTTGCAGTTCAATCTGACAGAGCTTGAGAGGATTTGCAAGGAAGAATGGGAGAAAGTTCCCAAATCTGGTAGAGGCATACGCAAGCGGAATCAAAGCTATGACAAAATACTGAATAAAGTGTCTAAATACTAAGGTACATGAGATGTTTAAGATTTGTATTTACAAAACATTTCTCATTTGTTAAAATCAGTCTAAAATAGTTTTCTCTTTGTCAGTATGGGTTGTTGTGTATACCGTAGGTTGATGAAAGTATATAACACAACACAATGTCGACAAAGTGAATGGTACGCCCACACACACACACAAATACACACCCATGCATAAATATTAACATAGATTCACCACAAATGGATACACTGAACATAAAATTGCAAATTAATCCACATATTAATTGAACAATTGTAACAGGAGGAATTTAAATGAGGAGTAGAAGTTGAATCACAAACATGCATTTGAAAGTGAATAAGGGGGAAGAAGATGAAATTCCATCAAGAAATTCTCTATAATGGAAAGCAAATTCAAAACACAATTTACATTTGTGTCATACAATTTAATTTTTGTTTGAGATAAACATTTCTGAAATCATAATAAATAAAACCAACTATTTCAACTCACAACAATCACACAAAGATTATTAACAACATCCTTCATTAAAATATAGGCAACATTTTATAGTGCAAAAGGAATGCTCAAAATCTACCTCTACCACATTATAATCTGGCGACATGGTTAAATTAGAAAACTTAAAAAAAGGTGTTTCATAAGTAGACTGGTCAGTTGACTTTGAGTACTGCTCAGTTTGATAAACCCTAATCACTGAGAGACAGGGAGACAGATAGCCTACTGGACTTGTATGTCTGAAACATAATTTCCACTCCCAAGGACACAATGCCATTAAGGCCATGTAGTGGATGCCCAACTACATGCTGGTTAATGAAATATATGATCTCGATACAGTTTCCTGTTCCCAGTAGTAAAATAAGAATACACAGATCAGAGAGTGAGCGATTGCATACAGAAAGGACTAACATTTTAGACCATGCCAATGTTAAAGTAAGTATTGTTGTTCTGTTGTGATTAAAGGTGTTCAGGGTGAATAGAATTGTTGCATAGTCGTTCTTTGCTGATTAAGTGTTTCCTCTATGTATATACAGTACCTTTCCTAGGTTGTGCCCACACTGCTTCACTTGTATCCATTGGAAACAATAGCTTTTGGGCAATCTTGGTTTAGTTATAAATATTGTTGTTCTAAACACCCCCTGCACCATGTAAAGAAAAATATTAAAATTAAATCTCCCTGCCAGATTATAATGAGGTTTAAAACAGTGAAAAGGCGACTCCTGGATGCTGACCTTCTAGGCAGAGTTGCAAAGAAAGAGACATATTTCAGACTGGCCAATAAAAAGAATAGTTTAAGAGGGGCTAAAGAACAGACACTGGACAGAGGAAGACAGGAAAAACTGTCCAGCAACATGGAGTCGCATCTTCCCTGTTAACGCTGAGACTGGTGTTTTGCAGGAACTATTTAATCAAGCTACTAGTTGAGGATCTGTGAGGCTTCTGTTTCTCAAACTAGACACCCTCGTGTATTTGTCCTTTTTCACTGGTGTGCCGTGGGGCCTCCCACATCTCTTTCCATTCTGAATAGAGCCAGTTTGCGGTGTTCGGATAAGGGAATAGTACACAACATTGTACGAGAGCTTCAGATTCTTTGCCATTTCCTGCATGTAATAGCCTTCATTTCTGAGAACACGAACTGACTGATGAGTTTCAGAATAAAGTTATTTGTGTCTGGACATTTTGAGGCTGTAATCAAACCCACTGTTGCTGATGCTTCAGATACAGAACTAGTCTAAAGACCAGTTTTATTGCTTCATTAATCAGCACAACTGTTTTCAGCTATGCTCACATAATTGCAAAATAGTTTTCTAATGATCACTTAGCCTTTAAAAATTATAAAATTGAATTAGCAAAACACAACATGTCACTAGAACACAGAACGGATGGTTGCTGATAGTAGACCTCTCTACACCTAAGTAGATATTCCATCAATCAGTTGTTTCCAGCTACAGTAGTAATGCACAACATTAAAGATGTCTACACTGTATTTTTTATCAGTATGATGTTATTTTATTGGACAGAAAATGTGCTTTCCGTTCAAAAACAAGGACATTTCTAAGTGACCCCAAATTTTGAACAGTTGGATTAGCCATAAAAACACTAAAACCTTGCGTATTTCTGTTCATCTCAATTTTTTGCAATTATTATTCCATACAAATTCCTTCCACTGATGTAAAGAAGGGTGTAATGAAGGCACACAGATGATAAAGTCATTAGGGCTGTCTGTAACCTGTAGTAGCAATTAACCATTTAATGGCAGTGTGTCTCTGTCTCCAAGGACTAGTGGGGTAGCCATTGAGTCCAGTCTGGAGACATCATAATGAATGTGTCAGTGATGTCTCAGATACATTTTAACCCAAACTTGACTCAGATTAGTGGTTCAGTCATTTCTTCCTGACACCCGGTTCAGTGAACACTCCAAACTGTATGGAAATATACTGAACCACTATATACTCTTTTCATGACGTATAATGTAATGCTTAACCTCATAAGATTTCTGTTCTTTAAGGTCCCTTTAAAGTATGTAACAGAGTCATGGAACCGAGACATTTAACAATGTATAACAAATTTTTCGATCTCATTTGAATTTCCTTGATTTTCTTGTAGTTATGATTTAGACAAACAGTTTATTGATCTATCAATTTTCTACAGTACTTATATAAGAGTGTTTGTGTGTGTGTGTGTGTGTGTGTGTGTGTGTATACCTATCTATTGTGAAGCAAAAGTATCACCAACCAAATGCACTATTATTGGTTGGTGATACTTTGTAGGGTGGACCGCTATTCACCAGCAGTATCATTCTAAATGGCTAATATGAACACAAATGAATTACTGTTAGTTCTGAATCCTGATGATGGTGGCAATCTGACACAATTTCAATGATGTTGCTGAACAGGCAATAGTTAAGGTGGTCTGCCAGGAGCCAGTGGTGCATCTCAAAACCATTTCCCTCTTCGCTTTCTTGTCTTTAACTCCTTTTCACCAAATCAGAACAAATCAAGGAGATCACAAACCGTTTGGGAATCGTATCTCTTCACATTTTCCCCTCCCACATGTCTCCTTGTATTCCTACATTTTAATATGGTGGTAAAGCCATAGGGTGACACAACCACAAGGAACAGAGGAACAGTTTCGAAATTCACCCCAGTAGCCAATTTGAATGGGTTCCTCAGGCAGTGGAGTTGGTGACAAAGCGAATCCTCTGGGAGTAGATCAGATCGCTGAAGTACAGCACCAGGTTGACATGGGTGAACACACTCACCACCAACTTGCTGTCCCAGGGACAGTTCTCCCAGGGACAGTTGTCGGGGCGACTCGGAGTCCCATACTTCTTGTCAAAGCTGAAGATTGGCCACACCAGGGCGGCACTGAGATACAGCAACGTCGCCAGGAATGTGTAGATGATCACGAAGCGGTCGAAGGGGAAACGCAGGGCCGAGGTCTTCCCCGACACGGTCACAGCAACCACGACTACGGTGATGGAAAAGCACAGGCTGTAGACGGCCACGCAGTACTGAGTGGGTATGTGGCGGGTGTACTCACTGCCGTTGGCCAGGGCCCCGAATATGATGCACGCCACGAAGGCCTGGACCACCTTGAGCAGGCCCGACATAGTGGCCATGTAGCCCACAACGTGACCTGGCTTGGCCCGGGTCAGGAACACCTCGGCGGCGTAGGCGAAGCAGCAGAAACTGGAACACACGGTGACGGCGATGCGGTAGTTGCGAACCTCGCAGCTTTCCTTGGAACACTGTGAGCGCAGGAAGTAGACCGGGTAAACGACGGACGCCGTGACATACATGAGCGTGGCGAGCATGGAGAACGCCACGGTCAGGTTGTCCCAGGAGATCGGCACGCAGCAGGGGAGGCGTGTCACGTCCATGGTGAATACCACAAGTGTCATGGCGAAACAGAAGCACCACACGAACATGCAGTAGATGCCGTAGGCATGGTTGTATCCCGCGCTGTGGGCCACCAGGGCTATGATGGTGCAGCCCAGGAGGAGCTGGGTCATACGCGCCACTCCCAGAGGAGACAGCACCGCGGCCTTGTTCAGGTAGTGTCCGCCATGGGGGTCCATGTTCAAGCCTACGATTCTCTAGCTGTCCGGCTCCAGGCGTCTCTTCCAACCAACTTCCAGGCAGTCGGTCTTCCTACAGTTGGGCGGAATTCCAATTGGGAATTTTTTACATATGTTTTTTGTTCACGTTAGGGGTCTTTGCCGTCTTTGCCGTCTGATTTGGGTTTCACCTACTTTTGTAGAGGAAGACTCCTTTCTTAGCCACCAGGCTTAGTTTAGTTCAATATTATGATGTCCATCAGCTATTAAAAAATGAGTAGTTTGTTGTCCTGGGGTCCACAACTGGCAGGCTCTGATCTATGTCATTAGGTAGCTTCTCTCCTTTCAAAACGGGTTGTCCTTGCCCTCTTTCACCCCCCTTCTCGCTCTCTCACGCTCGCTCTCGCTCTGTGTATGTCTCTCTGTGGGGACCTCGCCCTTTGCCTGGCTCTTTTTATAGACAGGCCTAATTACAAATCTCTCTGTTTTCCTTCGTGCACTTTGTAATTACTGCAATGTGTTGGATCTCAGGTTACAATTTCTCACAACGGCATTCAACAAGCAGGACAGTTAAGCTGAAAGAAATTGCTTTCTTAAAGGATTGAACAGCGCTATTTTAAATGTTCCTGGTCCTTGTAATGTTCAAAACATTTTAGATCTCAAGTAACATTCATTCTAGGACCTTCTTTCTCTAACTCAAATTATTGTAAATTGACTCAAACAATCAGTCTAGTTTCACACACTTTTGCATGTACCAGCAATCAAATAGCTGAATGAGACGGTGTCCAAATAACATTACCCTTATCTTTGAAAGGAAATGTCCAACTCAATAATTCCTATAGGTCTGGCAATTCACGACTCCTTCATGTAATGGAAGTCTAACAAGTTCCTGACTGTTTACGCAGATCCACAGAATGAAAGGATGAATCTTGCCCCACAATCCATCCACAGCTCTGGTCCAAACACAGTGGAGTTACTTAGGGGCCTTGTCCACCAAAATTATCTCAGTATAGAAGAGGGGGGTTGTGTTGATGTTCTGGTTACTCCTGTGTCCCATGCAGGCCGCTGAACAAGTCAAGGTCCAATACTGATCAGCTCTATCCTTGTAATCCTTCCACCGCCACAGCCTGCTCTCCTTGGAAAAGTCGCTCTCACTCTCTGATCTCTTGTCCCATGTTTCCCCTCCCTCCCTCTCTCTCTTACACTCCCTTCCTCCCTGTCTCCATCCCTCCCTCTGACTTTCTCTTGATTTGTTCTACCTCTTTTTAACACACAAGTGCAACTTACACAGGCAAATTCATACACGCGCGCACACTCTCCCACTCTCTCTCTCTTTCGGTAGGCTCCAAAGGAAAGAACTTTAAATCACAGCTTTGCCCTACCCAGGGTTATGGGCCACGCCAGATCTATAAATAAGGGGTCTATATTCCACAGAGGAATGGGGTGGGAACCCACACGTCCAGCCTAAGTCAGGAGCCAACGTGGGGAGTCATGTTTCTAGAACAACCAACAGAGCAGGGATCTCTCTCTCTCCATGTTTTTTTTCACTCTTTCTTTATTGTATTCCAAACATAATCACAGGAGAAAGAGCCCAAGACACCTGCAGTTCCTGGGCAAGATTACACATGAGTAACAAGCAAAAAACATTTGGACATCAAATTATATATTCCCAGAAACACTTAATTTGGTTGTATTCAAATGTTTCTATGTTTAGTAATTTTGGAGTTTCATGCCACATGGTACAGTAATGAATACTGGTTGGAATTTATTTGGAAATGTGATATGTGTAAACCGAATGAGTTGTGTGTTTTAGATGCAAGGCTATATATATATATATATATATATACATATATATATATGTGTGAATTTATACATAGTTATTTAGCAGACAATTATCCAGAGTAATGTATGCACTACTGTTCAAAAGTTTGGGGTCAATTTGAAATGTCCCTTTCTTTTGAAAACGAGAACATTTCTAATAATTTCTAGTTATAGTACATAGAGTTCAAAGGTTTGTGTAACTCAGAAATGTTTTTGAAAGAAATGCAATTTTTGGCCCTTAAACTAACTGGTCAAAAATACAGTGTAGAAATTGCTACTGTTATAAATGACTATTGTGGCTGGACTATATTTGTAATTAAATATCTACGTTGTTTTACAGAGGCCCATTATAACCAACCATCATTCCTGTGTTCCAGTGTTACTTTGTGTTTGCTATGTTGATCATGAAAGGCTAATTGATCATTCAAATACCCTTTTGCAATTATGTTAGCACAGCTGAAAACTGTTGTGCTGATTAATAAAACAATAAAACTGGCCTTCCTTAGACTGGTTCATTATCTGGAGCATCTGCATTTGTTCAATTACAGCCTCAAAATGTCCAGAAACAGATAACCTTCCTCCAAAACTCATTTGTCCATTCTTGTTCTGAAAAATGAGGGCTATTACATAGGAGAAAAGGTCAAGAAACTGAAGATCTTGCACAACGATGTGTAGTACTCCCTTCAAAGAACAGCGCAAACTGGCTCTAATCAGAATAGAAACTGGAATGAGAGGCCCTGGTGCACAACTGAGCAAGAGGACATATTGTACATTAGAGTGTCTAGTTTGAGTAATCGATGCCTCAGGTCCTCAACTGGCAGATTCAATAAATAATAGCCCCAAATCACCAGCCTCAATGTCAACAGTGAAGAGGTGACTTTTGGATGTTGGCCTTCTAGGCAGAGCTGTACAGAAAAATATATTCTGTATCTCAGACTGGTCAACAAAATGAAAAGATTAAGATGTGCAAAAGAACACAGACACTGGACAGAGGATGCGTGGGGAAAAAAGTGTTATAGACAGACAAATATTAGTTTGAGGTGTTCAGATCACAAAGAACATTCATGAGACTGCATGCTACATGTGTCGATTAAGCCAATCCAACCTCTGGGAGGTACTCCAGATTGAGTGAAATCTTTTCAAATTATCTCAACAAATTTACAAGTAGACTGCCAAAGATCTGCAATGCTTTAATTGCTGCAATTGAGAATTATTTGATGAAACTAACATTTAAAGGATACAATTACAGTTTCTATAAAAATCATTATGTCTAACTTTGTCAAATGACTATATTTAGTAAAAAAAAAAGCTAGATTTCAGATTTCCTATTAAAACTTCGATGTATTAATAATTTAAACTTTGTTGAATAATAGTGAAGACATCCCAATTATAAAATTACACATGTTGAGTCATAGCAACCAATGTCAAACAGATCACAATGCATTTCATATTGTATACTCTTCAAACTAGCCACCTTTTGGCTTGAAGATGGCTTTGCACACTCTTGGCATTCTCTTAACCAGCATCATGAGGGAATCACCTGGAACGCATTTCAATTAAGAGGTGTGGCTTTTAAATGTTAGTGGGTGGAATTTATTTTCTTCTTAGTGTGTTTCCTTCAATCAGTTGTGTTGTGACAAGGCAGGGTTGGTATTCATAAGACCGTTATTATGTCTGTTTTGTAGTAGAGACACAACAGTCCACCATGACTTTAAGACATGAAGATCAGTCACAGAACATTTCAGGAACCATGAACGTTTCCTCAAGTGCAATCGCAAAACCCATCAAGTGCTATGATGAAACTGGCTGTCATTAGGAGCACCCCAGAAAAGGAAGACCCAGATTTTTCTCTGCTACCGAGGACTAGTTCATTAAACGTACCAGCCTCAGAAATCAGCAAGAGACACATCATCAGCTGTTCAGAGGAGACAAAGCCAATCAGACCTCTATGGCCAATGTCCTGCAAAGAAACAACACCAATCAAAATAAATATTTTTAGACTGGAGGAAATATTTGTTTGTTTTGGTTCCAACCGCAGTGTCTTTGTGAGATGTAGACAGGGTGTACAGATGATCTCTGCATTTCTACTTCCCATTGTGAAGCATGGACTAGGAGGTGTAAGAGCTTTGCTGCTGACTATGGGTATGATTAATTTTGAATTCAAAGTACTTTACACCAGCATGTCTCTAGCATGATGCTCCCTCCACCATGCTTCGCTGTAAGAATGGTATTTGCCAGGTGAAAGGCGGTACCTTGTTTTCACCAGATATATGGCTTGGCATTCAGGCTTAATATTTAGATTTTGGTCTCATCAAACCAGATGACTTTTGCCTCATGCTCAAAGTCCTTGCAACAACGTCATATGTCTTGTACTCAGGAGTGCCTATCATCCTGGCACTTTACTGTAGAGGCCTAATTGATGTAGGGATGAAGAGAACCTGCCAGAGGTTGTCCATCTGGCAGGTTCTCCCATCTCTGGAGAGAAACTCTAAAGCTCTGTAAGGTCTCCCTGACCACAACCCATCTTTCCCTGTTACTTAATAATATGACCAGGCGACTACATCTAAAAAGAGGTTCCAAACTTCTTCTATTTTCCAGTGATGGAGCTCTATGCTTCAATACTCTGAGGTCTACGGACAGTTGAACTTCATGGCTTATATTTTTTCTATGACACGGGCTGAAGGATAGCAAAGTTTGTGCCTTTCTAAATAATGTCCTATCAATTGAATTTGCCACCGATGGACTCCAAGTTTTACTTTCATGGCAGCGGGTCTGAATACTTATGTATTTCAGATATTTAAACTCCTCATTTAAGATAAATTGGCACATACGTCTAAAAACATGTTTTTGCTTGTCACTTGTTTTGAGTTGCCTGAGGTCAAAAAATATATATTTTATGTGAGGAGAGTGAAGGGGTTTGAATTATTTCTGAAGTCACAATCTATTTGTGTGTGTGTGTGTAGGGGGGGGGGTGTGTGTTCATTCTTGTAGTGCACCAGATTAAGTCTGAAAAACATCAATAAGACAACATTTCTTTTCAAATAACTGTAATGTGTCTTTCTTTTAAGTCTGATACAAAGACATGCAATTAACACAAGAAAAAAACAGCAATATATTTACAATTTACAAAGAATCACTTCTCTGTGAAAATAGAACTTATAAATATGATTTACATAACAAAATAAATATGTAAATTATCAATGTAGCTTGAGTTTTTTGTCTGTTAAAAAATATGTTACAGAATAAAATTACAATTAGTAATACATTTATTTCTCTGGTGTGTCTCTGGTGAAAGAGGTCCTTTAAAACATCATTTATACGACTTAACATTGACCATTACATACAAAAATTACCCTTATATTAAAAAGTGATTTTCTAGTACAAATATAAAAAGCGAGTAACAATAGTGAACACATAAAAATAACCTATACAAATACTCAGATACTCAAAATGATCCAGTATATGATATTCTCCCTTTGAACAGAAATTGCATTTATTCTAAAGAGTGTTGTTCAACAAAGGAGCTCTAATTAGTTCACCATAATCCGCAGTGATTTACTGGATGCATGGAAACTTTCATAGCTGACTATTAAAGAATGGTAGCTGGCAATTCAGTCAAGAGGTGAAGAAGACTACATCCGTTAGCACTGCGGAATTAATGTGGGCCTGTTGTCAGAGCACTACAGAACCTGGGTTTTATTATTTTTCAAATGTGTAAATGAGTCCTCTTCGGCATTTGATTGCGCCTGCGTAAAGAAGTGCCAAGTGGCTTACACTTTTGGGATTATTGTATTGGCTCCAGAGGCCTTCTCTATCCAGGACAGGTAAGGTATTTGTTTTTCACATATAGTGAGTGCTATTTAAAACCTGTGCTGAGGCACTGGAGCACCACAGATTAATGAGACAGAGCACCATGGGACTCTGGACTGGCATGGATTAAATTAAATCTTCCATTCTGTTTGATCATACAAATAGTCTACAATTGTATTTTTACGTGTTCTGACTCAAGCCAACAATCTCAAGGTCATTTATTCATTTGGAATGCCCATGACCATGACAATAAGTTGTCTGAACTTGATGTTGATGATGTTCCTCCGATTGCCAATATGTGGCATCCAATCACTACCACTGACAGTTATGTCAAAGTTCGTTCCTCATACAATTCTTGTAGTTTTCAAATGGACCTGAACATGTTTTGCTACAGCCAAACTGTTCATTTAGGCTGTGCAATCTGACTTGTCAGTTTTGGGTTGCAGCCATGTTGTTATGATTTCACGGGATCGATCCGCTAACATTAACCAAGACAGCCAGTTAGCCATTTGATGATCATGTTTCCTAGCAGCTTATGAAGAATAATTTGATGTTTTTTTGTTACAGTATGTTGTGGTGATGATCAGGGGTGAGAACACGTTCAATTCCTTTTTTCTTTCTCCGCACCCTCTTTTTTCCGTCACTCTAAGGCCTTGGAGACGAGACCGGGGTAAATACTGAGGGCCAGTTCAGGGGTGTGCAGTTCTTACAGAATGTGTTTTTTTGTGGAGCAGATTTGATACCTAGCATATTCCCATTAGGAATAGTGTCTAATCTATCCATGACATGAACAACTGCAACACTCCTGAGTTTCCCTTTAGGGCTTCCTGTTCCCTGCAGTGCTCTACTTTCAACCGTCTTTCGGTCAGAAGTAATGCGCAGTTTAGGAAATAAGGTGCCATTTGGGACATTACCTAGCATTATTTCCTGTCCAAAGCATTCCTGCTTACATGTTTGAGAACCTGTTTATGACTATTGTGTGGGTAAGTGAGCTGGATAGTTAGAAAACCTCAACATCCTGTTTTCTTCATTAACTCTCTATGGACTAGCCTATTTTATAAAGAAATCTTTCTTAACTCATTTCTGTATTATGCCTCTTTTTACTATGATACAATTAAAAACTATGAACATAGGATAAATATTTACGGTAAATAATAAAATAAATGAACAGAGCAAACAAAAACAAAACAATGAGCATCCTTAAAACTGGATTACATTCGTGATTTTTCATTTTCTTTTACAACCAAAAGATAATTTAAGAGGAGAGTAG
The DNA here is from genome assembly GCA_016801105.1 of Esox niger. NCBI lineage: Eukaryota > Metazoa > Chordata > Actinopteri > Esociformes > Esocidae > Esox > Esox niger. Next base: position 27,912 of record JACXGJ010002845.1, read on the forward strand.
CGGAGAGGTGTGCTTTGACATGGGAGAACATTTGCCCCATTATTCTTAACAGTAGTGGGTTGTGAGTGGAGCTGTCCAGTGGGTTGGGGGTGAAAGGTCAAAAGTTAGGGGCCGTTTGTTTAGCCCTTACTGTAGGTGTGACTTGGATTAGAAGTGAGCTGAAGAGAGTTGGTGGAATGAGGATATAAAGGGCAGAGCTGGAGGTATCAGGTGTAGGGACGAGACCTGGAGCTGAATCCTAACTTGAGATCCACAAAATGACTCGCTCAAAAAAAATCCCTCACTTCACAAGAAAAAAGACGATCACTCTTCCGGGAAAAAAAATCCCTTTAAATCAAACACTGATGTCAACGGGAGGCAACAAAAACAAACGATGTTCCGTTTCTCTGGGATCTCAGAGTTAGGATTATGCCCCATAGCAACCAGCCCCCTGGTCTGCTGTACTAAAACTTAATGGTGTCACTTTAGCTCCCGCTGCTGAGCATGCCCAGCAACTTGCTGGGGTCCATTCCCTGCTGCTGGGCCATCTTCTGCACGTCAAAGCCCATGTGCATGAGAAACTGGATCACATTCATCTCTTGGCCGGTATACTGGTCCCGGATGGTGGGACACGTGGGGTTGCAGTGCGGCCAGGGGCAGCTGTCAATCAAATGTACCGGGCAGCCTTTGGGCGGGGCCTTGTTCCGGCTGTTGTCGTAGAAACTGCGGTCCCAGCAGTACAGGGCTCTCGGCAGGGAAGTGCCTTTGACCTGAACGTCGATCCAGTAACTGCAACAAGCCGGACACAAGAGGGCGCTGTTACACCATGGAAGGGCTCACAGTATAAGCAGTTTACTGAGAGCCAAAGATCTCTAACTAGACAGTGTGCAGTTCGGAACGAGTCAAAACGCACTGAAAGGGGGTGATACTATTAAAATTCATACAATAACAGCACAGATCTCTGCCGTGGCAAATTGTTTATCTACGGCGTGCCCTGTTGAACATGACCCTTGCTGTGAAAGATAAAAGAGAACCAGCCATACTCACTTCCTGGTTATGATTTCATGTGATAGGCAAGCTGGAGCAAACATGGCCCTGAAAAATAATTACAAATACATGAGACTGGGTAAACGCTGCAACATTATCTTGATATTCCATCTGGCCATCTTCACAATTTGCTCCGGCAGTTGCCGTCCACTCGCTGTAAGAATTTCAGTAAGTTCGCTGGAGCTTACGGGACATCTTTGAGCGTGTTCCTCAGCTCAATGCCTAGGTTCTGAATGTAGCGCCATTGACCCTCCTGGACGGGCTGACCGGTGAGGT
>JACXGJ010002845.1:29313-60592 GCA_016801105.1 Esox niger
ACACACACATGCACACACCCCATTCTCACACACACATGCACACACCCCATTCTCACACACACATGCACACACCCCAGTCAAACACACATGCACAACCCCGCTCAATCACACAGGCACGAACACACATACAGCTCTGGAAATAATTCAGAGACCACTGCACCTTTTATTTCCTCTCCAAAATTTTTGGAAAGGTAGGTTTTGAGTGAGGAACAGACGGGATAAAATTAAGAGACCACTACAAATTGAATGGCTCTGTTCCTCACTCAAAACTTTCCTTTTCAACGATTTTGGAAAGGAAAATAAAAGGTGCAGCGGTCAACATTTTTTCCAGAGCTGTACACACACATATGTCTCTCTATCCTTGTGGGTAAATGAGATCTTACCCTGACCCACTAATCAATTTTCCCTATTCCCTAGCCCTAAACCTAACCTTACCCCCAACTTCAAGAGTCAAATATGTTTGCCTAAACTTAACCTAACACCTAAACACTAAGTGGTAATGCCTAAACTAAAAAGTAACCCCACTGACACCATGCCCAAATCATTTCATTTTTGTGGGAAACCTTGTGGGGACCAACTTTTCTGGTTTTATTATTTTTACACATTGTCATAGATTACACACACAACCACACTCAAACAGAAACACATACACACACACACTGCCACAGGCTCTCATGATGTTCAAACACACACACACGAATCCAAAACCTTCTTAACCTCTACAAGAACGTACTCTTTATAGAGGGGAACACCCTGTAGCCAAAGAAACAGTTCCACTCCTCCCCCAGGTGGGCTAGTCGGCACCTCTCTGGCACCACTCCCCCCCAATACCTGGTGACAAGAGGTCAAAGGTCAGCATTTCACAGTCTCACTCCGTGTAAGACAGCGTTTCCCACAGTGGGTCAAGCGGAACATCGCCCTATACAATCAACTCAGCGTCAAGCCTTCTCTGCCCCAGGAACCAGGTCTGATCAGAGGCGTTGCCAGTACAGGATGTATCTGTGGAAGCTGACCCCTTACCTGATGCCTCTCCTGATGGCGTCGGTAGGAGCACAGCTGACGGTGTCGTGACAGTCAGTGGACCTGTACTGCTTGTTGTCCAGGAACCAGCCGGAGTCCGCCAGGCCCCTCACCTGGACCGTGGTGTGACCCCGTCTCTCCAGGAGTTCAGCCACGGGGTCAACGTTCAACAGGACTCCAGTGCCCCCAGCACTGTGGGTCGGATGAGACACGCAGTGGAGGTAAGGACACACACAAGCAGCCGGACACATAAAGGCGTAAGCTGCAGCGAGCGCACGCACAGGTGTGGACACTCTCGACGTGCTGTACTGTACATGCGGCCAGCAACACGCCCCCCCCTCAAAGGTCACTCTGATCCAGTAGGTTAAACAGACTCCCATGCGGTCGACACACGTCGGCCCGTCAGAACATGCGGACCCACCTGCTGCCGGCTAGCAGGAGAACCTTGGCTTTATCGAGGCCCTTGGTGAGCAGATCCTTGACCACCTCCTGAATGATCAGGGAGCCCATAAAAGCATAGCCACCTGAACACAGAGGGCACATAGTCAATGACAAACACCATAGATACAATCCAAGTAGCTTGTTTTATGTATCGTGAATATACCTGTACATATTACAACATATACTGGCCACATAAATACACCATGAAAAAATCACTTTCCAATCAAGTACAGCATTAGACCACATGTTTATATGTTTGAATATCACATACATACTAAAATACATCCATTATATATTTAATATATAATTGTGTATGTGTGTATATATATATATAAAATACTTCAAATGATTGAACAGAATTGATTGATCAGTTGCTGGGTTGGACAAGTGATGGACTGACTATTTGAGTGGCTGAGTGAGTGACTGCTCAGCTGCTTGGCTGATTGACTTCCATTATAGAAGCGGTCAGCAGCGATGTCTTACTTGAGTCAGTCTTGGCTGAGGCGCCGCTCCACACGTCGCTGGAGCAATAGGGAATGAACCTAATACCGGAAACATTCACAAAATGAACGTCAGGTCTTCACACACACACAAATACGCACAGTCTCTCACACACACACACACACACACTCCAAACCATAGAACTTACACCATGTGGGCGTTCCACCAGTGAGGGTTCTCCTCCGGAAGTGGAGACAAGATCCCTGTGCCTGCAGAGAGGAACGACACGGTCACAAAGAACATATATCATTAGACGTCATGCCACTCCCAGACACATAGCCATCCTTCCCATAATCACCACATGAATGATAGTCATTAGAGTACAATGAGAGAGAGGCACTTCCCCTCTCAGAAGCAGCGGGCGCCAGGTAGCTCTGTACAGTAGTAGGTTATGACTGGGTGCACGTCTCAATAACACTGGTCATTAGCATATACATACATGCCCTTGTCCTATTCATTACTGACATCTGACTGTGCTTTGGTCTAGTCTGTACTTTGGTCTGGAGCCAGGACAGACAGCTCCACAGCCCAAAGCCATTCTTAGCGCATACCACAACTGTACTACAATCACTTACACTAAAAATGAATTGCTCCGGGAAAACACTATGATATTACTGCAATATTCGGTACACATTCCGTGCTAGGTTCCCTGACAGAATATGCAGTCCAAGATCACAGAACATTTCAAGTGGAGAATCTTAGAGCAAAGGTTTTTAATCCAGCATTTAAAGCATAATCTGTGCCTGTAAACCCGGCCCTTGTGGTAGTTTTGGTAGAAGGTTGGTTAGGGGTAACAGTCAAACAGGCAGGTAGTAGTTTTGGTGGGAGGTTGGTTAGCGGTTACAGTCAGCCACGCAGGTAGTAGTTTTGGTGGGAGGTTGGTTAGCGGTTACAGTTAGCCACGCAGGTAGTATTTTTGGCAGGATGGTGGTAAGCGGTAACCGTTAACCACGCAGGTAGTCATTTTGGCGGGAGGTTTGTTAGGGGTAACAGTCAACCACGCAGGTAGTAGTTTTGGAGGGAGGTTGATTTGCGGTAACAGTCAGCCACGCAGGTAGCTGTGTTGGAGGGAGGTTGATTAGCGGCAACAGTCATCCACGCAGGTAGCAATTTTGGCGGGAGGTTGATTAGCTGTAACAGTCGGCCGCGCAAGTAGTAGTTTTGGCGGCAGGTTGGTTAGCGGTAACAGTCAGCCACGCAGGTAGTAGTTTTGGCGGGAGGTTGATTAGCGGTAGCAGTCAGCTGCGCAAGTAGTAGTTTTGGCGGCAGGTTGGTTAGCGGTAACAGTCAGCCACGCAGGTAGTAGTTTTGGCAGGAGGTTGGTTAGCGGTAACAGTGAGCCAAGCAAATAGTAGTTATGGCAGGAGGTTGGTTAGCGGTAACATTCAGCCACGCAGGTAGTAGTTTTGGTAGGCAGAGTTTCTGACCTGTTTTGGTTTGGGGCCATTTTGATGAGCTCATCAGTCTCCTCATTGTTTCGTACCGGCTGTCACAGTTTTCTTTGTTGAAGCAGTACCAGCCTCCTTCCAAGAATATCAACCACCGTCTACTCCCTAGGGACTCCTTCATGTAGTACCTACAATGGAAAGAAATAGGAAGAGTTAATAAACACCCTTTTATAATTGACAGACTCTATGGACCAGGGGTATGCAGCAGGTGGCCCAAGGGCCAAAACTGGTGCCTCCCGCACGTATTCATAATTTTGAATTGACGTGTTTCGTTAAAAATCCCCAGTAATATAGCAGTATATATAAAACAGTATATATGTTACCAACTACTCTTATGAATGAAATAGGAGGGATTACGTGATCATGTCTGAGTGTAATCAAGCTATTCTATTATGGTTATTTTCTTTTTTAGACTATGTTGTGGTAAATATGCTTTTCTTTCTGCTGCGGAAAAAGGCATTGTCCCGCCATTGACCCTCTGGCTACCTAACGCAAAAGCCTGATTGCTCAAGGTGTCAAACTTATTCATAAACATCTGAATGACAGATCAACACAAGTATGCTAAGATATGGCATGTTTACTGATCAGGAAAAAGAGATACAACCAATTACCTCACTGTCATTGACTGGGCCAAACATACTGTATAAATCCCATGACCTCATGCGCATATTATGTAAACATAAGACACAAGACACCTTGTTTTTTGAAAAATCTCAATTTTGCTTAGCACGGATAATAAGCCTAAAACTACTCCCTCCAGATTTTCACTCCTTCAAAACAACGTACGAGTGCTGGATACACTGACACATCGTGTGGACATCACACGCACGCATAATGTAATCATGGCATCGAACAAGAGATAGCATCTTATCCAGGTTCCTCAAGCCTCACTGTTGAGTGCATTGCCGGTTGTGCGTCCCAAACATATCCCTATTCCCTAACCAGTGCACTACCGTTGACCAGAACCCTATGGGGTACTGTTCGGGACGCGTTCTACGTAGGGCCCGGAGCAAGATGCTCGTGGCCGGGCCATTGCAACAAGTGAGTACCGGTAGCATCATATTCCCTGCAACTACTCCGCTGAAGTCATCGTTCTTTAACAGTTGTCTCATGCGTAGGCCTTTTCATCTCATGCTGGATAACATCACCACTGCCCTCAGCCAGGGAGGAATGAAAAACAGAGGAGGCGACGTGCTGCCTGTTGCAGCTAGGAATGAAACCATGGTGAGGTCTGAGCAAACACAATACACACAGACGAACACACCTCTCCGGCCCAGGAGACCCATATAACGTACAAACACCCAGAGGAATGCTCGCTTGTATCTATGACTGGGGAGCCTGCGCCTTTTCATACTGGTTCACTGTTCATTATTCTGCACGACCTGAATCTTGATCTTAACACAGAGGTCTTATTTATACATGATAGACCCCGTCGTGATGCAAACACGGTCTGATATTTCCTTTTCACGTGGTCCTGTTCCGCGCAGTTCTAGCGGCTGAGTTGGGCAGCTCATTTCAGGATGCTTTGCCTGGGCTTGGCTCTTTAGTGTTAGATGATCTTTAGAGTTCACTTCGGAAAATCTATTCATCCACGGCGCAAGAGGGCGAAAGCCATCATTAATCACCACCGTGACGGTGAAATGCAGAAACGCCATTTTACTGACATGATACGTTTTCAGTTCTGTCAAGGCCTGTTAACACAGCGCAATACATTTCCTTCTTTTGTAGAAATTCCATTTAAAAACAACCTGAATACACGCATCAATTAAATGACATCCTTTCATATGAGTCCTCACAGTTTCATTCTTGAGCCCTGAAAAGTAGTTTCAATTGCTAGATTATATCGGTTCGCTGAGCAAACACTTCCTGCCTTGCACTGCCCATACAACATTAACATCCAGCATTCAAAAATACGACTGTTTACAAAAGAATTGCATGGCCTTCTGTAGTAACTGTAGAATACAAACACTAGTCCTGGAACACACCTGAATTATATAGAACAACATTACACACAGAATATTTAAGAAAAGGTTATTCAGTTGTTCCTTATAGGCTTCTCCGTGGACCTTAATTTTTTTTTCTCCAACAGGGACAGCCGAAAACCCCTTATTTTTTTCCAGAGAGCGTAAAGCCTCCAGCAGGCCTTGTTTCTGAGGGAATTATGTCAGGCATCGAGAGTGAACATGTGTGTCTGAAAGCGGCTCTTCGCCCACGACGATGTGGCTGCAGCTAAGACGAACGGCGTCTTGGAGAGGATCACCAGCAGCTGCCAAAAATATCTCAGCATCAAAGGGAGGAAGGCCAGAGGAGACTGAGTAGTGTGCAGCTTGCCGAGACACTCACTCCCTCCCTTACCCCTTACTCACGTCGAGACACTCGCTCCCTCTCTTAACCCTTACTCCCGTCGTCATTCTCCGACTCCTGACGTTGCTCCGGAGACGTCAATCCCCCACTTTTCTGAAGGGTGCAGACGGATAAATACGCTATCTCCTTTGTGTTTATGTTTTGCGACGTGGCTTTTCTGTGGCCTGTAACCTTTCAACAGGGATGACGCCCTAGTCTCCTTCTGCCAAATGCTGTGGCTTAATGGCTTTATATCTCTGAAGCAGTAAGCCCCGCAATGGGTCACCTACAAGGCATTGGTTCTAACAATAATAAAATAGTACTTCAGACGCATTGTTCATTGCATTGGCAGAGTGCTGAGCCCGGCTTCTACATGGGTTGTGAAGATGTGTTCGAGAAGCACGCTGTTCAAGGGGGATAATTGTTCACTCTTTTTTAAAACCCTTTACAGAGCCGTGAGTTCATAAGGCACCAAAACCTCAATGGAGAACATAATGTAGCGTCTCGACCGTTCGGAACTTCTGGAGGTGCATTCCACTCCAATGTGGAGGCAAAACATCCACCAGACTGAGAAGCTTGGTGTTACCTGGGTCAACCTTTACCTTATTTTGGTTTTGAATGATGTTTCCCAAGCCATGCATAGCTCAAATCCTCCATGCTCGGACAAGTCAGCCTCCGAATAGGGTTTAATGTAAAACTGTGGTTTATACAGTATTTGCTCTCTGTTTCATAGTTGATTGTTTCATTGGGGGACAACACGCCATGGCGTGCCAAGAAAAAACACATCTGGGTGAGTCAATCAATTACTAGCAGGTCTCTTTATTGTGACTGCTAGATCTGGAGGCAAGAGTCTCCTGCAATAATATTTATACACAACTATACTCCGTTTTATACAAATATAAAACTACAAATCTACCTACATTATCCCAATGAACCATCACTATTTAACAATACATGAACACCCTGAAAACCCTGAACACATTTCGTCCAATATCGTATTGCTGAACTGACTATATAGTCCAGATTTCCACTGTCACAAAAAGAACACCTACAAAATAAGAACTGGATCACTGTGCTCCACAACTAGACATTTTGTAGCTCTGTGAATAAAACAAGAGGCGGAAACTGGCTAGGAGGGATTAGTGTTAGACTCATAGTATCAGAATACTGTTATTATTAATAGATGCAGAGATTACTTTTACCAAGACGACCATCTGGGGAACGCCGGCCTGCTGGTCCAGCTTTAAAATACATTGTGTCCTCACATGCACTGCTTTTCTTAAGAGCTAAGAGTTATATGACGGGATGGGCCGCTCTCTGTGTCTCCATCCCAAACTGCGCACTACACCTTAAACTTTGATTTAGGGCCCTCATGTCAAAGGTCAGTGCTGTCTGCGAAGGGAACAGAGTTTAATTCGGGAACGGGGATAAGGAATGCTTTCAGGTTTAATAACGCTGGAACTATACAGATAGTCATATCCATACAGGCATACGGACACCTTGCGTGTTTGGACATCGTGTTACAGCCTGCTGTCCATCAATATGCCTAAGTAAGGTTTTTCAGTGTGCCGTCACTAACTGACTTGTGGGAGGTTGAAGGATAAAACAAAAATGGTCATGCATTGCTAAATTTAAATGACATGACACTGTACACGCAAAATCTTATTACACTAGCAATAGCAGCGTATCACAGTGTGATCTATTTGAAGCTGGTTAGAATAGCATACAATAACCTTAAAACAGGAGGTTAACAGGCAAATATGTAAGCCAAAAATAGGGAACAGGAATTTAAATGCAGGGGATGAAACAGTAGGCAAAGCAAACAGATAGCATCCACTCAATATGGATTTGCCCCTTTCAACAGCTAGATGTATACTTAAGAAATTAAGCACAATACGGGGGTATACGGTCAATGTACCAATGATGAGAGATGTTTTTACGCATTATGCAAATAAAGAGTGCCTGGAGACAGCCCGTAGCTGTGGTATATTGGCCATATACCACAAACCCACATTGTGTCATGATTAAAAACAGCCCTTAGCTATGGTATATTGTACATACCACACCCTATAGTGGCATATTGCTTAAACCCACAACTTTTAGAAAATCAGAAGCCAGGACTGAATAAAGTGAGTTGTATATGTAAAATGTTTACTATACAAGCCTCAAAGACACAAATAAAAACATTTCCCTACTTTTCTGAGATTTGGAGGATCCAGCAAGCCAGACTTGTTGAACACTGTCCTCTCATGCACTGTGCCACTGAGTTCAGCTTTTGCCTTAACTGTGACGAGTGCCAACGGATTTTAAACAAATAGTGATATTGCTCACATTTTTATCCAAACAAAAAGGGTCAAATTACTTTTTGCTGTCTCACACTGACCTATACAGCAATTCGTGCATAACTTAACACCTGACCATTTCAAAATGTTATTCTACAATATCAGAGACAGCTTTTCTGTAGAATAACCAAATGCTTTTAGTGCACCAGCTTATCTCTTGTTAATAGAGAAAGCAAAATGTATTGTTGCTTAATGAGAGTTCACGTAGGGTATTTGTAGAGCGTGAGAGATTCTAAAAAGAGAGTTATAAAGAACGACGCACATCATTCCTGAATTAAAGATGCCATTACATTGGTTTTGGAGAGTTTCAGAGTGTTTCCTAATTAATGGGTTGAATTTAGTATTTAAAGACGTCTATATTTTCTAATAGTACATGTATTTGAAATATAAGATGTGCATTGAAACCCTAAACACATTCGAGTGCTTTACGCACACGCGTAACAGCGAAACAATCCTCTCATTGAGGTTTGCTTGGAGAAAGATTCTAGTAGCGTTAGTGGAAAATGTAAGCATATAATTCAGATTTGCAGCATCATGAAACAATGCCGCAAGGCCCTCAAGGATTTACGCTTTACGCACGTGCCAGTCCAAACATACGCTCGATCAGCTATCATTACCCAGAGCAGCCGTCTCGGCCATCCGTTCAGGAGACATTATCATATATTTTTTTCATATGCTTCATTTTGTGATCATGTAAATTGTATAAACGGAAAACAAAAGTTATTTAAACGTTAAGGATAATAACACCAATACATCAATTCATGTGCTCAACCTTTCACACATTTTCTGAACACCTCGACTAGTGATAAGGTACACACACAGCTGTCAGAGTGAAATACATACCCCGCTGGTGTTCCATCGTTGCAAGTGACTGAAGAATTCTCCAAAAAGTGCAGCTTCATATCATAGTCGAGCTTCTGCGCTGAACACGGATAGAGGGACTGTGCTAGGTTCTTCACCTGTTTCATAAAGTTGTCCATGTTCTCTTCCACCGCGGTGAAATCCAAAGGGAAACTCTCCGTGGTGTCACCCCGATCCCGGTATGTGGGAGAAGGCGGTGCCCGCCGTGGTTGCGGGTTGCGACCACCTCGGAATCTTCTTGCGCCAAGAACTCCGTAATGCATCAACACAAGCAGCATTAGTGAGAAAATTAACCTCATCACCGTCATCATTTCCGCGAGACACCTGCAGTTAAGGTCTCCCTTTGATGGTTTCCGAGGATACGTGGACTCCCGAATAGTAATTGCTGTTCGGATATTGTTAATGGAAATAGAAGCAGATTTACGCACAGTTCCTATTAACACTATGTTCAACTGTTGAACTGTCCTCCGAATTTGACAAACTGTTTTCTATAAGATAATCAAGAATGTTTGCCCTCGCAAACAAAAATCTTACTAAATCTCCTTTCAGATCAATTATATTAAATAAACTGCATTTATTTGCTTAAAATGTATTTTATGTCTCGATGTGAATAATATCTTAAAACAGAAGCTATATATTCCTAGACTCTCTGAATCGAAGTCGTACTGTTCTTATGGCCACCACCACCATTGTCACCGCTGTAGAACCAAGCTTAGGGTTTGAGTTAATGACAATACTCATACCATGCTCTGGAATTTTATTCAAACTTTCCCCCCTTCTCTTACCCGTCAGCCAATCACAAAAGAGGGCAGGGCTCTGGGCATGATCAAGCGTGGCAGACTTCCCCCCTTTTAATTTATTGAGAGGGAAAAAATGCCCATGCGTTGGCTCTTTTGATCCGCGGTGTTTCATTTGATGTGGGAGTTTTTATTGGCTTTGAAATGCCTATTTCCCATTCCACACAAATTTATAGAGTGAGAATAAGCCTCTTGTTACACACTCGCTTGAGAGTCAATAGGCAAAAATACACAACAAAATCAACTAATGCCCAACTGGCGATTATCTACGATGTTTAACATAAATTGTAGTTTTATTTAAACAAAATATTTTGCATGTCATCATTATTATTATTATCGTCATCATGTCTCGTATTGCATAGTCAAATACATTTAGACTTAATAATACACTTATAAATACCTAAACTCTAAAATTCTGTTGATATTAAAAGTTATAGCCTACTAACTTCACGCATTCTTTAATTTCCTCAAATGTTAGTACTGTGATGGAGATCTATTACAGTTTTCTACTATACCGACTTCCTCTTAATTCATTTTTAATATACTGAAATGGCGCCCACAGGTGTTTCACGTTTCGAGTTGAAAGCCTTTCTCTGATGTACTCTCCGCGCGGACACCCCTAGAGCGCATGCAGGCAATGCGTGTGATACTGATGAAATGATATAGAGACGCAAAATCTCAAGATACTCGCAGTTCAAGCCACTTACAAACGGTTTCTTACACCGGAACCTTTTGACTACCAATGGGAAGACGTTGTAATCACTTCAATTGATCTACAATTTTGACCTAATAATAACTGTAGGGATTTTTCACAAATGCCATTGCATTTTTCTAAGAGTGTGGTATGATGAGATGTTTAACGACTACATAGCCTGTTTGTCATTAACATTTTCAGGTTACATATGAGGTATCAAATAATTACATTAAATATGAATACAATTAAAAGGCCAAAAAACGTAACCTTGAATGTGTTATTCCAAATGAATAATTTCAATCTGTTAGCCGCTCTTTAGTGTAACTCTGAGCAGGTAAAGTTGGAAGAAAAGACGAAGACACTTTTTCAGCTACAAGGGGCCTCTAAAGATCAAAGCGACCATCACTCTTTCTCTCCACTCCTTCCTTCCTTCTTTCCCTCCCTCATTTGGCAGGCCCTTCAGAACCTGCTCTATAATGTATATTTTAAATCAATTTTAGCATGGTGAAAAGATGCCCGCATCGTAATGAGCGTTGTGGTTGATTCTTTATATATGATTAGTCCCTGTCAGTACAAACCTCTGACAGTCCGCACGCCGCCTTCCCAAGATAAACAGAATGCGTGTCGTGTGACATCGAAAGAAAAGACAGACATACTGGTCACCATTTGATGTTTATCTCATTTAGTTGATTCGAACTATATGTTTCTTCAAAGCACCGTATGCCATCACATTCTCCAAGTATTTTCGAAAGATTATATATAGACACCGCAATATTACAACACATTGGGGAGCACATCCACGTCTTTATTCTGGTCACCATTTTAAAATGGGTCTAATTTGTTCCTCTCAAATGTAATCTGCAATAGATGTAAGGCGCTTTACAGTCTTAGAGGACTACCAAATGTTGGCTATAAGTCTTTACATTAATACAGCCAACCAAATATGCGCGTCTATATATAGTACCACAACAAATAAGGCATAAACATTAGGCTATACTCATGCCATCATACATAAAACGTTTTTAACAACGAATAACCTAGAGCAGTACTCTAAACTAGCCTACATAAACTATCAATAATCACTGAATTTGCATCAAGTGTTGTCTAAAACGACAATCCAATTGAGAGCGCAGCCGGCGCTTTCTCAGGGTAATGGCTATGGGGGTATGGTAATTGGTTTATTCCCGCTATGCGCGTGGAGGGGGGTTCACTATGATCTCTTAATTAACCGTTGCGCACAATAAACACATAAAGGTATTAGCGTTTTATGGACCATGTGATCCTCAGCATGAACTTTATCAGCTTTAGATGTGGATTAGAGGCAGATTAGAGCGAGCTGGAGAGAATAGTGTTAATGCCAAATCTAACTCGATAGAATCCTACCTTTTGCCCAAAATTATAGATCAGGCACAGTTTAAACAGAAATGGGGCAATTGGTGACCTCGCACACTTGTGACACCGGTTCAATAATTGACACACTCCGAGATCTGTTAGTTATAGAACGCAAAAACGCCTAGCGCGCGAGACACACTTCGAGATCTGTTAGTTATAGAATGCAAAAACGACTAGCGCGCGAGCAGAACTACGTTGCTAGGGAAGTCATACTTTTCAGAAAGATGTACAGCTTCACGGGATTCAGTGGACACATGGGTATCTGAGTAAAAATCCAACCACTTTCATTGATAATGGTAATACAATTTAACAAATCACAAATTGGAAATCATTAATGCAATTAAATAAACAGATATTTCCTTTCCTGGAAAAGTTAGTACACACATACATTTACCATCACATAAAATGAGGTGCTAAGGATTAGATAATGTTAGAGAGTAATTTAGGAGGGTCAAGCCTTCCATGAAAATGCAAAGCTTTTTGGTCTTAACTCTTCAAATATGGGTGTGCAATAACACATAATGCCATGATGAAGAAAGGTCTCAGGCCTTCTGAAGGATTACTGATGCCCATGAATGATCTGTTGGACATTCCGCTGTACAACCAATCACCTAGAAATAGAGAAATGCCCAGCCCACTGGCAAATGATGCAGAACAGGTTTTTCCATCAAGCTGACCAAAATATGCACACAGAAGTGTGTAAGAATGCCAGGGTAGCATCAAGGAATCCACAGGCCTCTCTTGCCACAATCAATGTCATTGTGCAAGAGTCAACTGTTAGAAAAAGCCTGTAAAAAATCTGGCCTACTTGTGAGGTCAAGAAGGAAGAAGCCTCTAATGTCAAAATAGAATATCAAGACATGAATGACGTTGGCCAGAAAACACCTGGGAAAAGTAAAAAATTACTGGAACAATTTCCTCTCAACAGATGAGTTAATGGGGTAGTTGTTTGACCGCAATGCCCAATGCAGTCTTTGCGGAAGAAACAAAACACTGCCTTTGGACAGAAGAAATCTCATAACAACTGTAGAGCATTGTGGCGGTGGCATTATGGTTTGGGGTTGGTTTGCTTCCTCAGTGTTTTGCTGAATTTTCATCAGTGAGTTAACTAAGATTTCCATATTGTATCAGAGAATTCATGAGGAGAATGTGATGCCATCTGTCAAAAAGCTGTTCTGAACTTGCAATAGGACAACGATCGTAAACACACAAGCAAAGCTACAACAGAATGACTCAAAAAGAAGAAAGCAGGTTAGTATGGAAAGGCAGAGTCCATACCCCGATGTCAATCCTATCAAAATGTTATAGGGGGATTTAAAGGAGGCAGTGCATGCAAAAAGGCTCACAGGCATGACACCGTTGAAGCAGTTCTGTAAAGAAGAGCGGGGGAAATTACCATAAATGGCTACATGGAATTATTTCAGCCAAACACCAGCTACTGAAGCTAGGTGTGCACTTTTTGTTTCTGCATTATGAAATTGCATTTCTATAAATTTTTTGTGAATCAATTATTGAATGAAATTAGGTTAATTTGATCGCTCAACAATGTTGAATATTACATATCCATATGTTCATGCAAAAAAAATTCAGAGGTCTAGCAGAAAGAGGACTAACATTCCCAGTAGGTCTCTTACCATCCAATATTTACTTCCTTGATTTTCTTGAAAGAAAACACCATTCACTTCATTGCGACAGTTATAAAACTTAAAAGAAGAATACAGAGAGGTGGAAGAAACAAATCAAAGTGTTCAACGCCTTGGAAAATAAAGGAATTCTAACCAAGATTACATTCAATTTATGTTTTTGTTTGTAAAAACGAATAACAGGAACCCTTTCACCCCCACCCACCAGCCACACATGCCCAGACAGAAAAGAATTGGCCAAAGTGAAAATCAGTAACTTGTCCCTCTACGAACACAGAAATTGGTTTATGAGTACATCAATAATGCAACAGTTCTGTAGAATCGCAAAAGATATGGCTATTCCACTTGATGGATTTCTTTATCTGCATATGGAGATATAACAGCACAGTCCATGTTAGGTTTATTAAAAGAGAATATTATACTGAAAATACATTGTTATAAAAGACCAGACTGAAAAGAAGTTGCAACTGGATAATTTGGTCTGTGTGGACCAGTTTGCCTAGAAACATTTTCGATAAGTGTTGGGTTCAATGATAGTACCGTTCCCTGTTTTACATAAATATGTACATGTTTTGACAGAAACTATCACCACTAGGGGCAGTTGTACACCCAATTAGCTTTAAATGGTAATTCAAATTTACTAGGGATTTGTGGTCGGGGGCAGGGTGCAACCACCAACTTTGACCCGAGTGCTTGCGAGTTTTAATAACAAGAGTTGCAACAAAACATATTCCTGGAAGCCTTTTCAAACCTTAACTGTTTCTTGTTGTCTAACCTTATCTTTAATGTTACACCTAACCTTAACTGTTTTTGTTGTCTAACCTTACGTTTAACAATAATCCTAACTTTAACCACATTGGAAGCATTATCAAACCTTAACCGTTTTTGTTTTCTAACCATAACCTCTTACCTTAATCTTGACCTTAATCACAATAGAGTACTAGCAGCGCTTCCCTCTGCATTTCAGAGTAGACGTCACCAACACAGACTGACTGTCCATACATAACTTATTCATGTGAACCAGAAAATGTGATTGGCATTCCATAATATTGTGTATAGCACGGGAAGTATATATTATATATCATGTATAGCATGGAATTGCTAAGTCTGTTAGGCAGTCTCTGCAAATATCTTGGGGTTTTTATTGAGGAGAGATGCTGGACTTTTATTGAGTTCTCTTTGGCCCTCATGTTGTCACACACCAACAATAGCCTCCAAAGTCAAAGCATAGAATTGAGACTAGACATTGAGAGCTCTCAATTTAACAGAGCTTGGTTCTCAAGGCTAATACAGTGTTGATGGCAATTTGTAACTCTACTCTGCATCAATCTGCAGTGTAGACAAGCAACAATGATTATGCCTACTCCATTTCATCCGTGAGAAGAACAACATTTAATGTACAATGGCTGAAGTAGCTTGTCCTTTTTCTTCAGATGTGCAACTGGTGATGTTTGCATCACTAAAAGGCCACAAAAACACTTTCTTGTGGAGACATTTTAGAACAAGTTTAGTAGAAAGCCAAATAAATCTCAGGAAATTGAATTCCAACAAAAACTACTGTCTGGCCGATGCTTCTCCACTACAAGTATATGTAAAATAAGGTTTGACGTGCTAAAAAAGATCCTTTTAAGAATGGTTAAAAAAAATATCTTAAGTTAAATTGATGTTTTCACACCCTGATAATACATGTTAGAAACAACACCTTTTGCAGCAATGATTTTTGTTAGTCATCTTGTGTTTAGCCATATTTACCCATTATTATTTCCAAAAGTATTCAGTCTCTTTGATTGTGTTGGGGATTGTGGCTAGACAGCAATTTGCAAGTCTTGCCACAGATTTTAAAACAGATAACTTGTCTGGGAATATTCCCTATATTCTTGGTAAGCAACTTCTGCATAGGTTTGGCCTCATGATGTTAGTTACTGAACTGCTGAAAGTTACATTCCTTTCCCAGTGTCTGGTGTAAATCTTACTGAAGTAGATTTTCATCCAGGATTTTCTTTCTGTGCATTGCAGCATGTCATATTTTCATCTGAAACCCTGCTCAGGTTTTGCTGAGGTCAAGCATACCCAAACCATAATGCAGACACCACCATGCTTGAAAATAAGGTGGCTTCTCTGTGTTGAGTCAAATAAGATGTGCCAACATTTCTTTTTGCATTAAGGAGTAAAAGGCTAATTGAAAAAATGTATCTAATTTTCAAAGTTTGCACAGTTGAACATTACAGTTATGATCAGTTTTCAGTGTTCACCTCTAATGAATTGTCTTGAACAATTGTACAACCAAAACATTATTAAACAACTTTTTTAACATTTGACCCTTTAACATATTATTCATATTACCGCCATACAGTTGTGTGCTAGTCATGCTTAGTGAAGATTCTAAGATTCTAAGCATGACTGAATCATGAATCAAGCATGACTGAAATTGTACTTGTACGACTGTGTCTATATCACATTTTAAACAGCTGTTCAGTGACTATTTCATTGTGAATTGTGTCTGTCATTTTGAATGTGTTTTTACATTAATTTATTCTTACATATTCTATTCTTTAAAAAACATTTTAAATTAGACTACCTTTGGTGCTCAATCTTATCACTTACTAGAAGTGTGTAACAATGGATACCTGACTACTGTGGTATATATTTACTGAGTGCAAGTCTAAAATGTGTATATATTGTAACCATGAATACCATTTATAAATGTGTTACAAGTGTTTTTATGAGTCAAATTTAGAGCACAGTGATTGTTGAAAATTTGTTTAACAGTATGACACAATAGCATATTTGTGTACTTTTGTGAGAAATCACAATTCCTCTATTGTCTAATAAGCCTAGCGAGACCAAATAATAAACTTCATCTCCTTTGTAAAAAACATCAAGGCATTATTTCACATTTATTCAAGCCAATCAATTGGTTTGCAACAATGGATGTTTGTACAAAACATGTAACCTGTCTTTCCAACATTTAATTAATTATTATCATTTTGAATAGCAGTCTCTTTGGTGCCAGCACTTATGATATATTAAATATATATATTTTGGTAACACTGTATTTTTGTAAGTCCCAAACGGTTTCTGAAAATGCTCTACAGATTATCTACTCAATATTATTAAATAGTAACTACTAACTGTGATAGAATAACATAACCCTGACCATAACCTTCATCCTAGTCCTAATACTAACCCTCGACTTAACACTTACCCTAAACATTCATCTAAACGTAACGTTAACTGTAATCTTAGCAAGCAGTTGCCTATGAACAGACAGTTGAACATTTGTTGATTTTATTTGCAGATGGAAATTGGGAGCCTCACAATGAAGTGTAACTGGATGTTGTTTTGATATTTGCCAAATCATGCATCAGCAAACAACTGACAGACAGATAAAACAAATCCATAAATTGTTTCAGTTTGAACTTCAATGTGACTACGTTTAGCTGTGTCTTTGGAAAGGCTGGGAGGAAGTGCTGGCTTAGCATCGTCTAGTCTTAAAATGATAAAACTAAATAAACAAGTCATCAGTGTTATGATAAAAACAATTCCCCTTAAATGTAAAACGGTACAGCATGTAGGTTAGTTTATTGTGTGAATCACTTGCCTTACAAGCCATCTGCTAATTACATTACCACAGACAGTGCAATTGCTGTCAACAGTGCCTGGAAGACTGTCCCAATGCCCATAGCAATTGGAATGAATAGAATGAACAATAACAATGCAAGAAAAACAAACAACCATCTGGCTTGAGTAGCCACATAAGATTTGTGTGGAGGCTATTTATTTTAGGAGGAAACTGTACCTGGCTGAACGCCGACGGTCAAAGCAACTCGAATAAATTGAGTGAACGATCAGGGGAAAACAACAGTGCAAATAGAAGAAACAACCAGGGCCCAGTTTCCCGATAACGTAGCACTTAAAATGGTTTAACGAGCAAGTAATCTTGACATGGACTTTGTTACGACGGACTTACGTCTGTTTCCCACACCACCACGTATGTCGCTCTTTATTAAGTACATCGTTCTACGTTACGTCCATTTGGAAAGGAATTAGGCAACGTTTGGTGTCTGGAATGGAATTAGGCCATGAATACGTATACTAATATAGTATATTTCATGTCGATAGCGCTTGATTAATTTAGAAGCATATAATATCGCTGGTATGTATTCTACTACTACTTAGTTGATAGGAAAATGTAAAACTCGAAGAAGTAGTGATATTTAGTGTGGACGAAACTTATCCAACCAGTGGGATGGACTTCTGCCAATCAAAATCATATATCCGGAAATCGACAACGACATCAAATTATCAGATCCTCCGGTAGCTATATTGAATACTTAATTACTATAATACCAGAAATACTCAAATTAAGCAGCAATCAACATCTGTTTTTTAAATGAAAATATGAAGCATTGTTGGAAAAATCCATTCTAATTTTTTCAAATAAAAATGGAACGCAAGACAAAAAACATGCATTCAGAGCTGAAATCACAATGTCCTTGACAAAGTAGAGGCACTAGGACCATCTTTTAAAGACCATATAGCCTACCAATAGCCTACACTTGAAACATAATTTTGAACACTTTTTTTATTCTCAGCTGACAGTTGCATTCAATTACATTCACATCCAGTCATGCACTTGTTATATAATTTGTCTAGCCTAAATACATTTGTCTAAATTAAAAGCGTTTTGATAATGTTTCTACAATTAATATGAACAGTTTGTGATTACTCCTCTCATGTTGAGGAAGGCGCTCTTTCACAAAAACTGTGAAGTGCCTGTTAAGATCGGTTAAGAAGGACTAACGAGTGGTCCGGAGCACTCGTTAATTATCGAGCGATGTTTCGTGCCGCCTACGTAACAATGCTTTCTGGAAATGCACTAATAAAATAACGATGTACTTACGTGCATCTTACAAACATCTTAGTGCTTTGGGAAACGGCCCAGATTTGTGTCAGAACAATTTCTTTGTGGATGGATGAAATTCAGTAAATAGAAGACATAAATGTATACCCATGTATTTTTTATGAAAATATGTCGATCAATCATTGATTTAGTATGTTAGTAACTTCTTGTAGAAGTGCAGTTTTACGAGAGGGAATGGTAACCACCTATTTGATCACTTCTGTTCCGGTACGAAATGCTAACGGGGTAGTAGATCAGCAGAGCTGTAACAGAAAAGTTGTTTACCCCTATATTATAGCACTTAAAAGGACATCTATTTTAAACCGACATACCAATGACCCTTTCAAATGATATATCAAAAGATTCACCACTGTCTAAAGTAATCATTAAAATGTACCAATGACCATTTTATGGAAATACGTTACAAACATATACTGTATAACAGCTCAAAGGATATTTTGAAATGACCGAATTTAGTATATTTATTATCAATTTGCATACATCAACATTTACTTTAAAAACATTTACACTCATCATTTACACAACCTTCTAATGAAGAAGGTTAGTGTGTATTGAGTGTTCCTAGTTGTGTAAGGCTTAAACATTTATAATCAGAATACATGTTATTGTTAACATACAGCTGCTTTAGTGACTGATGGTATTTAAAAAAATCCTTTTTGCATTTAAGATCAAATTTTTACCGAGCACAGCAATTTTATAATATTGTTTAAAATCAGATCACTGGGGTAGGGTGGTGACGCCAGGCCCGGGTGCAAGATGCCCTTACTGGGTGGTTTAACATTTTTTAGGTGTATTGCAAAGTTAGCCGTTGTTTATTTATTTCGATGGCTAAGGCTATATATAGTCATGGACAAATTTTTTTCTGCTATTCCCCTTTGAAACCCTAGAGGGCTGAACAAACCAATATGTCCTCTAAAATCAATTGAACATGCCATTCATTGCTGATGATTGGATTCAAACAACAATTTCAATGTTTTGCAAGTGGTGGGAACAGACAGTGACTCTCTTCTTATCGTTCCTGACTGATTGGTCTCTAGTTTTGCATTCTGCTAGTGTTCTTGTCACTACTGGCAGCATGAGGCGGTACCTTCAGCGCATTCAGGCTGCACGGGTTGTCCAGCTCCTCCAGGATGGCACAACCATACGTGCCGTCGCAAGAAGGTTTGCTGTTTCTCCCAGTACAGTCTCTAGAGCCGGGAGATACCAGGAGATGGGCCGTAACATGAGGAGAGTGGGACAGGGCCATAGAAGGACATCAACCCAG
The DNA here is from genome assembly GCA_016801105.1 of Esox niger. NCBI lineage: Eukaryota > Metazoa > Chordata > Actinopteri > Esociformes > Esocidae > Esox > Esox niger. The sequence goes on from JACXGJ010002845.1 coordinate 48,984, forward strand.
CAACAGGACCAGTATCTTCACCTTTGTGCGGGGCGGAATATGAGGAGCTCTGCCAGAGCCCTACAGAATGACCTCCTGCGGGCTAATGGTGTGCATGTTTCTGACCAAACTTTCAGAAACAGACTCCATAAGGCTGATTAATTAATGATGCCATTGACTGGCCCTCACATCCCTCATGCCTGAATCCAATTGAGAAACTCTGGGGACATTATGTGTCAGTGCATCCAATACTACCAAGTAGCGCCACAGACTGTCCAGGAGCTCACTTATGCCCTGATCCAGGTCTGGGCGGAAATCCCACAGGACACCATTTTTTAGATTCAATTTGTGATTAAAGGCCCGGTGAATCAGTGACTTTAAACATGGCAGTGGATGCCACTTTTGCCACAAGTCAGTTCATGACATTTCTGCCCTTTTGGATCTGCCACAGACAATCTGTAAGTGCTATAATTGTTAAGTGGAAGCATCTCAGAGCAACACTAGCCCAGCCACCACCAGTCCAATACCTGCCCGAGATCCCAGAAACTCACAGTGGCCACAAAGTGTTGAAGTACATAGCATGTACAAATCGCCTATTACCTGTGAAATCATTCAACACAGAGTTCCAAAATGCCACTGGGAGCAATATCAGCACAAGAGCTTCAAATTTTTTTATTTCCATGGCCAAGCAGCTGTACACAAACCTCATGTCATCATGCAAAATGACAAGCATCAGCTGGAGTGGTGTAAAGCAAACCAACACTGGACTCTGGAGCAGTGGAAACCTGTTCTCTAGAATGATGAATTCCTCTTCACTATCTGGCGGATGCCAGGGTAAAGATACTGTACCTACCAGAATGCATAATGCCTACTGGAAGGTTTGATGGAGGAGGGATACTTTTCTGGGACTGTTTCAGGGTTTGGGCTAGGCCCCATTAGTTCCAGTGAAGGGTCATCTTAATGCTACAGGATACAGTTTTTTTTTGTTGACAATTTGGAGCTTCGTGGCAACAGTCTGGGGAAGGCCTTTTCCTATTCCAGCATGACTGTGCCCCGTGCACAAACGTGGTCCATAAAGACATGATTCAACAAGGTTTGTTTGCAGGAGTTCAAGTGGCCAGCACAGAGCTCTAACCTCAATCCCACTGAACACCTTTGGGACGAATTCTAACAGCGTATATGAGTCAGGCCTTCTCAGTCAACATCAGCGCCTGACCTCTCAAATGCTCTTTTGGCTGAATGGGCACAAATTCCCAAAGAGACACTCTAAAATGTTGCGGAAAGGCTTCCCAGAAGAGTGGAGTCTGTTACAGCTGAAAAGGGGGATCCATCTCTATATTAATGGTTTTGGAATGGGATGTCCAACAAACTCATATAGGTCTGATGGTCGGTTGTCCACAATGGTTTTGCCATATACAGTATATATGGCCATAGATATACAGTGTATTTTCTCAGAAGCATATCATTCTGTTCACTCAATCAGTAGTCTAGGCCAATCCCTCATGTGCCGAAAGGATGCACACTGTTTTCTTCTAGTTTGATTGAGCTCAAAAGTGGCCAAGCCAGAAAGAGTCAACAGAGCATGATAAGGCAAGGAAACAATATTTGAACACTAATATCCACATGCTAGCTGATCATCCTGGTTGAATGTTGTTCTCACCTTGACTGATGCAGCTACCTGCAAGGCAATGAGTTGATTACTTCCCCATTCAGGTGTGAAAACATATGTACTTTCATTGCAAGATGCAAAGCCCTCCGTACCATAACTCTAACCCCACATCTTTTGGGGTTGTTGAAATTAAATTGTGTCATTCACCATAATTGAATAAGACTCATCTCCATCATTCCACAAATGTAGAAAAATATTCTCTCAGTACAGTCACAGATTTTTTTTCCCACAAGAGTTCTTTGGCTGTCCTTATAAGAGTAACCTTTTTGGTTCCCAGAATAAAACCTTTGGTTTACATGTAGAATCCACAGTGGAAAGAAATAGCTATTTTGGATCTAATAATTGTTCCACATAATCCTGGATTATCGCACCACTGTCTTATTACGTTTACTGTTACAACCTGTAACCCACTTGCAACCCCAACAATTACTTTTAAAAGCCGTAATGTAAATTCTCGGACTACCAAAAAATTATTTGATACTCTTCCAGGCTCCCTCATCGATGACAAAGTAAATAAATCTGTATACAATCTAATCGAGGATCTTAACTTCACACTGCGTAAAACCTTAGAGCTGGACCATTAAAAGCAAAAGAAATATGCAACAACAAATTTGCTCCTGTGTACACAGTCAATACTAGAGCACTCATGCAAGCATCCAGAAGTTTGAGGCGAAAGTGGTGTTCCACCAAGTTGTAAATATTAAGACTAACCTGGATAGACAGTGCAGTGCAATACTAAAAAGCACCCATATCTGCTTCATCACCCTATTTCTCCAAACTGCTCACAAAAATAATTCCAAATTTCTTTCTGTTATAGATAGAAATATAACGAAAAGGTAGTACTCAACAAGTGACTAAGTGGGTCTTCAATCAACAGTGAGGAATACATGAACTTCTTTGAAAAGATCACTATTAGAAAACAACTTACAGACTCCTCTTAAAATACGTATAGTCCTCAAAAACGCAGTTTTCCTGAGAATGTATAGAAATGTCCTGACCGGGTATCAATGGGGACACTTGAATTTTCTGATCCTGTATTGCTCCACATGTTCACCAAATTAGTAATGTGTTCTGAACCCACCCCAGAAGGTACTTATTGTACTTGGTCTACCGATGTTGAACATAAGAAATTGCTGGCAATTATTTATTTTAATGGCTTTAACAAAGGTACTGCATCCATCCGGTTGTTTTGTGATCTTAATGCTTCCTTCGACACCATTGATCACCCCCTTTTCTAGAAGAGATTCGAAATGGATGTGGGGCTACATGGACATGTTCTTGCCTGGTTTAGAACTTATTTATCTGAAAAAATATCAGTCCGTATGTGTGGATGGTATGTCTGATGACAAATCTAAAGGTATGTTTTGGTGTGACTCAAGACTCAGTTTTGGGACCACTATTGTTTTCAATATATATGTTGCCTTTGGTTGATACAATATTCACTGTTATGCTGATGACACACAGTTGTATATTTCAATGAAACATGGAGAAGTACGTGTTTCTGACAAGGAAGTGGATGACAAGGAACGTTTTGCTTTTAAACTCAGAAAAAACTAAAATGCTTGTTTTAGGACCAAGAAACAGAGTTTTTTGAGATCTGCCTCACAGTGAGGCAGATCTCACTGTGAACTTCAACGGTTGTATTCCAAAAACTGCCAGAAAACATGACGTTACCCTCGACCCTGATCTCTCCTTTGATGAATTTATCAAGTAAACTTCAAGAGTATCTTTTTTCCATCTTCAGAACATTGCAAAAAATTATGCAGAAAAACTAATCTATGTTTTTGTTACTTCAAAATTTGATTACTGCAATGCTCTTCTCTCCAGTTACCTTGATAAATCAATTATTTAACTTAGTGCTGAGTATGGATGCTCTTAACTAGAAATGTTTTTTTTCATATTACTCTGGTATTAGGCTCTCTACACTGGCTATCTTTAAGATTTTATTATTAACCTAAATAGCATTACATGGACTTTCTCCTACTTACCTCAATTAATTGATCCAGCCACACATGCCTGCACGTAACCTAAGATCACAAGATGCAGGCCTTCTGATGGTACCCATAATTGCTAAAACAGCCGGAGGCAGGGCTTTCTCCCATAGAGTTCCACTACTATGGAATGATCTGCCAATTAAGGTTAGAAATGCAGACTCAGTGCAAACATTTGAGTGTCTACTAAAGACTCATCTTTTCATCTAGGTCTATGATTATGTGTAGTCTGGCCCAGGGGTATGAAGGAGAACAGAAAGGCATGGATACAATTCACTCTAACTGCCTGACGGGCTCTCATTTCCACTGGGATGTCCTCTCTCCAATGCCATTTCGGGTCAGAGTTACTGGCTTACTGTTGTTCTCCATTGTTGTCCTTGTGAAATGGGAGTGAACTCTGTGGGTGATACTCAGCCCTCATTCAGGTTGGTTGCAGTTGGTTGGTGTCCATCTGGTTGATGCTCAGCAATGTGGGTGGAGAGACTTCCTGCCCGTTGGGCACTGTTCAGGGTTACCTTTGGAAAGGGCCACAGTCTCTTTGGAACCCCCTTTCTCAACCCCAAGGTTTTATGCTGCTATATTATTATGCCGGGGAGAAGGGTCTCCTTTTCATTTGTAAATCTAAGAAATGCACTCTCTCAATTTTCCTTGTCCTGCTTCGTTTAAACTTCGGAGGAGGACATGAGCCAATGTACCACACCTCAGGACTAGCAGGCCCAAAAGACTTGTAGCTGTCCCTGCCCAAAGTCTTCCTGTTTGTGCTACAGAACAAGTAGCTGACAATACCTGACAATTTCAGCTGCCACCCAGCTGACCATTCTTCCCACTGTCCCTGTGCTTGTCCATCCGGTCATCCTGTTGACTTGGATTATGTTTTACAGACACAGCCCATATGTAATTTGTACTTAATATATACAGCCAGCAGAGCCAGAAGAGGACTGGTCACCCCTCAGAGCCTGTTCCTCTCTAGGTTTCTTTAGTTCTGGCCCTTTTAGTGAGTTTTTCCGAGCCACTGTGCATCAACCCTGTTGTTGCTTACTCTTTAGGGATTCAGGCTGGGTGTTTTGTAAAAGCACTTTATGACAATTGCTGATGTAAAAAGGGTTTTATAAAATACATTTGATTGATTGACTGAAAGGGCTCTATATTGAACCAAATGAGGTTTGAAAGGAAATAAAAATGGGTTATCTCAACGGTTCTCCCATGGGCACAGCTAAAGAACCCTTTGTAACCCTTTTTTTCTTGAGTAATCTGCCCATGTCAGGTGCACGCATGCATGTAAATATGGCAAGTTACTTAAGAAGCGCATTTCACCCTAATTAAAGAAGCTACTTTTCTAAAGCACCTACAGAACCACGATACCGACAGCTTTCCAGATTGTATATTGATATACAGTATGTTGGTGTTACAGTTTGCCTTGAATCACTGCAAAAATACCAAAGAAAAACTAAGAAATACACAATAACCTTCGGGCAATCATGAAAAAATATACCAGAAGAGTCTTTAAATCATCCTTGGGGGCTTCCCTGGATAGATCACTAACTACACAAAACCCCCAGAAACTCCATGAAAACATTCCTAGAATGTCCTAAATATTTTCTCTGGGACGGTATATAGACAAAACCAAAAAGGAACGTTAACACAATGTCCATATCACTGTAGGTGACTGCTTTTTGTTTGTAGGATACCTGGATATGAAGTCATACACACCGGCAGGACTGATGTTATTCATTGGGCAACTTCAAACGGATGCTTGTGTAGATTAAAACATGTGCTGCTAGCCTATGGAAAGGAGAGGGCCACAGATCGAGTCTAGTCACTTTGACCCATACCTCCTGAGTTTTATTACACATCATCCCTGAAAATGTAACCCCTTAAATCACTCACAGATGGACAGTGACGCACAACTACACAGAAAGGGGCCTGGATGGTGTGTCTTTAGGCCTTGTGACAAGGCCTAAAGTGCTGTTATAGGGTGTCAAGTGTTTTTAGTGTTGCGTCGTCAATGCTGAGAATGAAAATGAACGTTTCGTATTGCACTTGGTCGGTTTGTCCGTTCACCAGGTGGACCTAACTTACACTGTGTACTTGCCCAGGAAACAGTGGGATACCCTGGAAAACTTAGTGGGGGTGTCGGGGCCCCCCATACAGCTGCATCCATCTGGGATTTCAAGGTGGTCTCCGCTGTCATTCAGGAATAAATACAACTAAGTTGTCTAAGAATACATTACTGAGATCAGTTGTGAGCTTTGCGACTGTGTGTGTGCGTGCGTACGTGTTGTGTTTGTGTGATGTACTTTGCTACGGTCCTTGTTCACTCTCGCACCTTGTATGAACTCATCAGGCTAAGCCTGTCTCCCTCTTCTCATTCCACAAACCTTAACCTGAACACAAATACCCCTCTGCCTGAATGCTTTAATAATAGAATTAGGTCATATGAAAATGACCCAGCTGTTCCAATGGCAGCAAATCCCTGAGAAGTGCTCCTGTAGCCCCTTGCTAGCCCTCGCCTCAACCCCCTTTCCCAAATACAGCCGTCCCGTGAAAGCTGAAGCCCAGCCTTTCATCTCCGATCAGTTGCACGTGCCCTTCACCGACCCACAGGTTTTATTGTTTAACTCTGGGCTGGCAGAGCCCATCACATGACTCGAAACGCCTGCCCGCCTGGCCCATTGGTTCAGAGCTAAAAAGCGTTACAGCAATGTGAGCGCAGTCAGGCTCTTCATTACGCGAGCATGCTCTGTTTGCGGCGCTACTTGGCTCCCGCCCCTCGCATATCAGCCCACCACCCTCCCCATTCTCGCCTGTTAGTTCTGATTTGCACATGCTGTTGTCCGGCGTCCATTGGAGTTGGAACTGTTAGGTCAGGTTACATCAAAGAGATTAGAAGGGATCAGGCTGTTGAAAGGGACAGGCTGAGGCTCACATCATCAAAAACAGGTGGAGGTCCTCCTTCCAAGAACAAAGGAAAGATCACCATCTAGAAAACCTTTGTATTTCGCGTAATGGTTCTTGAAATGCCTTTAAAGTGGCACCCTTCTCGAATCTTTTCCCGCGTAGTTGACGAGCTGTTTAGGTACTAGCTTGATACTGTTTGTCTGATATCTGGTGTGGATCTTCTTGAGGTCACAGTCACACGTATAATCTTTGATTTGTGGTCTTATGGCACAAAGTGTGGAAATCTGATAAAACCCAGAATAAATATGGAAACGGAAATCGGGGGAAAACGACTCAGGTGTTATGAATTAGTTGAAAATTAGATTAAACATTCTTAGACTTTGTGGGTAATAACATAATTTATACATAATTTCTCATCTGGCTCACATTTCAGGTCTCCTTTTTTAAATCCCAGAGCCCTTTCAAAGAACACATTTTTATTGTAATACTGTAAAACAGAATAATGTAGCCTTACGCGTATGACTTTTGAATGGTTTGCTTTTAATGAATTTTCAATAATTAGATTGTGGTCATGTAAGGAATAACTTTTGCAATATTTCTGGCAAATATCCTTAAAATAACGATATATTTATCTCTGAGACTTAATGAAATGACCACTGTTATGTTAGTGAAGCAGGGGTGATGAATTTACAATCATGTGCAAAAGCCATAGGCAACCTGAGAAATCTTTGTAAACTACTCATCTGTGAATTGTCTATTTGCTAGAAAAACAATATAACATTAGAATAAATACAAGTAAACATTAATACAATAAAATGTCAAATGAATATAATGTGTTGTCCAAAATGTATTTGATAGATAGCCATAAGGAATGTAATAATTTGGAAAGAGATTTGGAGAAACAGGACACGTTGTAAACTGGAAATGCAGTGGAAGCACCAAAAGGCTTCCTATACCTGAAGAACAGTATTAAAGTGCATCCAGTGCTTGCTCAGCATCTGGAAGAGTCATCTGGCACCAAAATACAATCGCTGAACATGAGAACAAATGTCTTTGTTGTAGCCAAGATACCACTGTTAAAATCTTTTCTGCTTGTTGCCTTTCAGCAAGAATGGTTTATTAGCTGAAACCCTGTTGCTTCATCAAAACATTGTAATGGCTTCCAACACCTCTTCTCAACACAGGCAATTCTGAAATGCCTCCATTTTAAATTTGAACCGCTGTTAAAATCCAAATAAAACACCCTAAAAAACAACATGTAGAGAGTTTTGGATGTCAACATATTGTGGAGCCCCTTTCATGTGCCCTCTCACCACATGTTCTCTGTATTATCCTGTGAATTAGTCAACAACCTTGATCCTTACTGGAGTCTAGAGGTGCCATCTAAGATGTGGACTTCAATAGAAAGTAAGAGAGGGTTAGGGGAGAGGCTGGAGACATCTGTCCAACAGGCTTCCATTTTGTAAGATGAGCCTTTATATTGGTTGCAGATGATGCCCAGGCCGGTTCGATAAAAACAAAGAATTTCAAGATAGGACAGCATTCACAAGGGGTCTGCTTGGTCTCCATTAGCATCAAAGGTGATCTAAGAGTTGCGTTGACAAGTTTTGCGTTGTAGAAAAGTGCCATTGGAGGGAATGTTGTGCTAATGCAGTCTTTTTATTTTTTCACATTAAAATAGTTTATAGTGGTGACTATGATTTAGCCTCACTGGTGTCATTCTTGCTGACGGCTCACTCTGACTCTCTGGCTTTTCTAACTCAATGTGTCCCTACAGATTTGTTTTCCTTCTTTCCCCGTTCCTTTACATGAATCATTTTTGACCCGTTGGCTATTTCCATTCTGGTGTGAATTGTATAGTTTGACACCATGTCACATGGGCCCCAGCCAATCCACTTGTAACACACGCGGTGGTGCAAAGCTCCCCTCAGTGCTACTGTTCTCTGATCCCCATGGAGGACCAATAAAGAGGTGTGTGTGTGCGCGCTTGCGTGCACCTGTGGGATTGTGCGGGGGTGTGTCATTTGCATGCGTGAGAATGCATGCCATGTGCACACCTGAACGCGGGTTCAGGTGTGTGTCGGATACAAATGCATGAGTCCCAGGATCGCCTTCCCCACATCCCCCTCCACGCCCTCCCCCTCCTCCTCCAGGACTTTCCACTACACAAGATGCTTGGTGCCTGAATCACCGGAAGCCCCTGGGATGCCCTCCGCCAGTGGGAGGGGATAGGGGAGGGAGTGGAAACCAATTATCATCCAGGACACGCTGTTATTACATGACAGGAGGCTGCCCTCTTTCCCCTCTGCCTCCAAAATGGCACACTACTCCCTACCCAGGGCACTTTGTTTGACCAGGGCTCTGGTAAGAAAAACATGGCGCTTTATTGGGAATAGTGCACTATCTAGCACACAGACCGTCTCCATAGAGACGGGGGGATAATTAGCTGTCTGTTTTGGAAACGCAATGTTACCGTGATGATAGTGCCAATGGACAATGAAAACCCTTGAATTCAACATTATTATTAAGGTCAGGATGGCAGATGGCCCACATAAGAGCTGCTTAACAATGTTCCTGTTTTTCAAACAGGAACAGTGCATCCCCTGATGAAAGAAGATAATAGGAAATGCTTTCTGTTGCAGTGTTGCTGAAGGTTAAGACGATTCCATACATTAGTCAAAATGATAGTATAGTCCTATAAAGTCTCTGGGACGTACCCTGATAGAAAAGCTTCTCCTAACGGAGTCTAGATATAATACAAACATACATTAGTGGGTTAGTTCAGCGTGAAGAAGGATATAGTAATCAAACAAGGCAATGAACAGTGCCAGCGTCTTCTGCCTGCCTTGGCACCTGCTTTGATGTCATATTTTGCTTCGGCAGATTCTCTAACGTCCCATGCCAGAGCGCACCCTCCCCGGCCAACTGTCTGACAGTCTGCCTTTCATCAGGATGACATCACTCAGCTACTTGATTACTTTCCACGGACTCTTCCAGGCCTGGGAATTTTCTCCCTGGAATCTGGAATGAACATCCCTTCCCTACTCTTCCCCTTTTGATGTGTCTAGAAATGAATCACAAGTGCATCGATCCTCAGAGGTGGGATGGGAGGGAGGGAGAGTGAGACATCAGAAATGGGTGGGTTAAATGAATCCAGCATAGTCCCTTCACAGATTATATCGGAAGAGGAGCAAGTGTAAAAACTTTGGGAAATATGAAATAAGCGCAATACTCCGAGCTGAATCCGATTGGCACAGCAATATCTCTTTAATGAGATTACCACATTACCCCATTTCAATGTTTCTGCATGGAACCTAAAGATATTGGAATGTACCTCACTAGCTTATCATAATTGCTGGCAGTCTGCAGGCACCGTGGTAGGCTTCTCTCAAAAGCATTTCTAGTTTAACAAAGCTTTGCTAGCTTTGTCCTATTATGTAGCACACAGATAGCAAAATGTTTGGCATACAACATAAAAATTATGAATTATCTCTGATTAACAATAAAACATTTATAAAATATTGATTATCCATATAACTTCGTAATACTATATTTACTTTGCTGCAATTAAGGGGCCCTGGAAAGTGTTCATTTCATTCCCCCAGGGGTTGGTAGCAGATGGCAATACCACACACCTGTTGTATACTGTGGCAGGACTGTAACAAAGTAAAAATTTAAATATTACAGAAACCCTTTTAGTGTTTTACAAAAATATGAATGAGCCTATACAGAAATGGACATGTTTCTTACATAATTAAAAAGGTATATATATATGGATAAGATAGTAGCTAAAGCAAATGCTTTTGGAGATTGTAAATTACTCAAGTGGAGAGTACACATCAGTTCACCGGACACAAGACTGAATCCAAATATCTCACTGCTGATTTTAGAACAAGGTCTCAACATACTCAAGTCAGTGTTTGTGATTTGCTCAGGTAAGATTATAGACATGTTGATAAAATGGACATCACGAAAATTAAAATCCATCTGATCAACATGCTAACTCCACTGACCTACACGAAACGGATCCCTAGATTACTTTAACTTCACACAGAAAAATTGACACAAGATCAGCCCCCATCCTCCGTTTGGCAAATCTGACCACAACTCTTCTCCTGCTTCCTGCCCACAAGCAAAAATCCACCAGTAAGTCCTAGTGATATCTTCAATGAGAAAGTCGTCAGATGAAGTTGATCCAGAGTTACAGGAATGTTTGGAGAACACAGCCTGGATGATGTTCATGGACCCGATTGCATTAAAGAGTTCATCACAGCAATCACTTAGGTTATACAGGCATTGATGAAATCATCCCCACATTTACCATACACACCAAACAAGAAGCCTTATATAAAACGAGGAGCTGCTACTTAAAGAGTGGGACAAAAACCTAGTCGCTCATAAGAAATCCCGCTATAATATTCAGCGAGTCGTAAATCTGTCAGTAATAGAACAAAAATAGAACAAAAATAGAATCCTTCCATTCCTGGTATGAACCTTATTGGATATGACATGGCTTGCAAACCTTCACAGACTACAAAGGACATAGCCGCGCAGCGATGCAAGCCTATTAGATTAGCAAAATGCCTTCGATGCTTGCTGCGGGCCAAGTAACACCAACCCATGTTTGAAAGTGCCCACTGTCCCAGACATATGTGTGATCTCTTTATAGCCAATGTGAGTAGAATCTTTTTTTCAACAGGTTACCTTTCACAAATCCGTGGGGCAAGACAGAACACCAGGGCTCGGACTCAGATCATTAGCAGATTAGCTGGAAGGTGTCTTTGCGGACATCGTCAACCTCTCCCGGATCCAAGCCATAATACCAAGTAGTTTCAAGTAGAACACAATAGTCCCTTGTGCATAAGAATGCCAAGTTATCCTGCTCGTCATTGGCTGAGTGATTCACACAACCATATGGAATCCAGCCAGAGTCAATATCCAACATATGAATTTGTTAGTCACCCACGGAATGCATTTACAATTACCAGAGTAGTGAGATTATATACTGAGACCACCTCTATACTGAGACCACCTCTATACTCAGACCACCTCTATACTGAGACCACCTCTAT
>JACXGJ010002846.1:0-60629 GCA_016801105.1 Esox niger
CTCTCCTTATCAGCCAGTCTCTCTCCTGCTCTCTATTCCCTCTCCTTATCCATTGGTCTCTTTTCCTGTTTATCCACCAGTCACTCTCCTGCTGTCTCTCCTTACTTTCTATTCTATCAAGCATGTGTCCACCCTTTACAACTTCTGCCCCCCGTCCCCCCGTCCCCCGTCCCCCGTCCCCCTCTCCTCATCCCTCTCCAGATCAGGGTGAACTTTATCTTTCCTAAATATCAGTGTGACCCAGTTGAACAAAGTCATCCTCGTCATCATCATTAGAGGGAAACATAAACAACACCCCTGGCGATCTCTCCAGCCCCAGTCCCTCATGAGTCCCGCTGTTTACACGCATCAAGCAGAACTATGCAGGAAAATGCTGAGTCACGTCCAGAGCAGTGAATCACAGAAACCTAATGCAGTCCCTTCAAGACCGGACCGAACAGCCACGAGAAGACAAAACACCACAATAAAACAATGACACAAGTAGTACATAACAAAGGATCAATTTGTTTTCTAGGAGAGATTAGGTATTGACATTTTCCCTAGCCTTGGGTATGTCATGTTACACTAGAGTCAACCTGACAAATGAATGAAAACAATATTCTAAATATAATAATAAAACAAATATATTTTTTAAAGATATAAAGTGATAAAAATCTAAACAAAAAACTGCTAAGGGGCCCTTCACCTCTGCCATTTAAGCCTCAGACATTGGTCAACAGGCTGGTGAACAATAGAACCTCCAAACATAGGAGAAAACATTTCTAAATCCGGAAAAGTTCACTTTCACTACCGCACTAATGTATGTCGGCAGAGTTCCGTGGTTAAAGAGCCTTTCCCTTTTTGTTTGGTCTAGAATTTGGTCTAGACCAAACAAGTGGTTTACTTTTACTTTTTTAGCACTTCTAGACACTGCCAAGGAAAGTGCTATAGAAGTTGACTTAATATCATTATTTATTTTACTATTTTTATTATTTAAGAGAACAGTTATCAAAATGTTTCTGATATTTCATTTGTTTTCATGGCTCAGTTGTCAGGGAAGAAATTGGATGCATCTGGTTTTAAAATGTTTTTAAGACTTTATATGTGCTCTTTTAAACAGGAAAGGGGAGCAGATAATTTTTTACTGTAAGAGCAGTTGGTCAGATTTGAATCCATGCTGTAGCAGTACATGGACACGATGCCCAGCAGCTTACACCGCCAGACCAACAGAGACAACCATGCCTAAGCAGTTTGAGCATGTCACAATCCAACATTCTGATATCTGCATCATAAAGGAACCTTGGCTTGGATAACCATGGAAACTATTGGAAATATATTCTAGAATTCCACAATTCTAGACTAATTCAAATTAATACTGATCATAAACTACTTAACCATTCTGAGAAGACGTGCATTTCTTTAGATACTGCATAGCTGTGAACTTGATACAACGCCAGCGGGACTCATTTTGGTTCCGGCTATTCTGAATTTGTTTACTCACCAGGAGTTTGACTCAAACTGCGACTCTGGCTATGGGTCTGACTTTGACTGTGATGACGACGCTGATGCCTTTATCCAGCTCAGACGTCCTCCAGGAACCATGCCGCTGTCCAGAGGGCTGAGCTAGACCAGGCAGAGGCCTGGCTAGGCAGGTTTGAGCCCTGGTAGCCCAGGACAGAGCCCTAGTTTCCCAGGCTAGAGCATTCACTTCTCAGGCAAAAAAAATTCATTTCTACAGATAGCATCTTAGGCTCCCAGGCTAGAAACCCAGGCTCTCATACTAGAGCCATTGGCTCCCAAACCAGAGCCTTAGATTCCCAGAATACAACCGGAGTTTCCCAGGCAAGAAACTTAGTTTCTCCAAATAGTGACCTAATAGAAGTCAACAACAGAACCCTAGATTCCCTAGTGAGAGCCTTAGTTTCTAAGACAAGAATCTTAGTTTCCACAGCTAGGCAGGCTAGAGTGCTGGTGGCCCAAGTTAGTCAGACTAGAGCCCCAGTGGCCCAGTCCCTAAAATGCTGAAACTGTGTTTTGAGTGTACATGAATAAACGACATACTTGTCTATGTGTCTGTAGTGCATGAGGCCAGCTGTAGCAGAGCTGCAGAATGGACCACTTCTGGTCCCCCTGTAGGCCAACAGTCGGTGGACACGCCCTCTAAGATGGAGACCGCATCAGAGGATTGTTTCCCCATCAGTAGAGTGACCACCCTTTGCAAGAGGCCCTGGGAGTCTGACATTTCAATTAACCCAGGTCACTGCGAGGTTCCTCTAAAGAAGAGGATGTATGAGGTAAACAGTGTTTGCCCCAAGTGTGCTTTCTGTTTCCTGGAAGAGGACCTTTGAAGAATCAGACCACAGCCCAAGAAGCTCTGAACTGAAGAGGACAAGGTTCCATTAGGGAGAGTCTGAGGGACTCAAACTGAACGTTTGAGTGATTTTCATTTGTGACCAAAACCATTTTTTTTTTAATTGGAAATAAACATATAAGAAATACACATTTTTGAAATGCAATAACTTCAGCTTCCATTACTGCTAAAATGCCAGAAAAGTATAACAAACTAAATTATTATAATCGCCTCTGACAAAACCAACACAGACTTCAGAAAATACCTAAGTTACAACATGGTGAATCACAAACACACAAATTACTAGGAAAAGTTTGAAATCCCAGGCAGCATAGAAACCAGCAGGAAGGCAGGCGGGAGTATGCACAGATCTGATGCGCGCACACACACACACACACACACACACACACACACACACACACACACACACACACACACACACACACACACACACACACACACACACACACACACACACACACACACAGCAGAGATCTGCTGACGTGGCGGTGACCGAACCATTCGGCAGGGCGGCTGTCCTCATGGCAGACAAACCAGCTCCTTGAAAGGGAAAAGTTCACACACACACACAGACACACAGACAGACACACAGACAGACACACAGACAGACACACAGACAGACACACAGACAGACACACAGACAGACACACAGACAGACACACAGACAGACACACAGACACACGGTTGAACACAGGACCAGAGTCAGAAAGACTGCATATCCCTAAGTACAGTAAGTCCCCCTATTTGAGGTCCACTTTACAAAGAAACAAAGCTTGATGTGTGATATAACACAGGCAGACATGCTACACCAAAACACACAGACACACGCCCAACCAAATGCAGCTGAAATACATCTGTGTCCAATCTCAGCTGCCAGAATGAAAAAGTCCCTCTTAGATTCCATAGGAAAACTATGGATATGAGCGGGGGGAAAGAGTGAGCGGGGGGGAAAGAGTGAGCGGGGGGGAGAGTGAGCGGGGGGGAGAGTGAGCGGGGGGGAGAGTGAGCGGGGGAAAGAGTGAGCGGGGGAAAGAGTGAGCGGGGGGGAAGAGTAATAACTTTACGTCGGCTCCATTTTGTTTGCAGGCAACAAAGTTCACAATTACAAAGTTCTGAGTGAAAACATGCCTCCTACTCACACAAACACATTTTAGGAATAAAAATGTGAACCACAACTCTATATCCTAAACCAACGCCACGGCCTTAACTCCAATTGTAAACCTAACACCAAAAATACTCAAATAGTCCTTGTTTTACATGGTGTTCAGTAAAAGCTGAACACCATTAAAAAAACACTTGCTAATAATACTGTTTTATACCAGGTGTTTCTGTTGAAGTCAGTGGAAGTTGTGTCATGAAAAGGTACACACACACACACACACACACACACACACACAATGCTGGTGGTGGCGGTGGAGGAGAGCGTTGTCTAACAAGTCGGTCCAAAGTCTCCCATAGCTGTTCAATTGGGTTGAGATCTGGTGAAACCAACTCCATAACCTATGATTCATATCATTTTTTATCTGTATAAAAACATCCATGGAATTTGTCCATTCATTTTTAGGCTGTTTTTCCACTCATACAGTAAGTTCACATACCCGGACTGCTTTGTGAAATTCAGTCACTGTTTTAGAAAATATGACTAATCATGTACGTTTTTTAAAATGTATTTAAGAATAGTGAGCAGGCTAGATACAGAGCCATGTGGAGCAGACAAGACCAGTGTAACATGAAAGGAACTTTATAAAGATGGAAAAGGATATAAAAAGATATCCAAAGCCTTGCAAATGCCAGTCAGTAATGTTCAATAAAAATTCAGGAATTTCTTGATACCAAGGCAAGGTCAGGTAGACCAAGAAAGATTTCCGCCCAAACTGCCAGAAGATTTGTTCAGGATACAAAGAAAATCCCACCGGTAACCTCAGGAGAAATACAGGCTGTTCTGGAAAAAGATGGCGTGGTTGTTTCAAGGAACACAATACAACGATACACAATACAACGAACAAAAAGGAGCTGCGTGGTCGAGTTTCCAGAATAATCCTTAACTGCGCGCCAATGCCACAAAAAATATGCCTACACCTTGCCTACAATATGCCTACAATATGCCTACAATATGCCTACACCATGCCTACACCATGCCTACACCATGCCTACACCATGCCTCACAGCTTCATGCAAACTGTAATTTTGGAGTGACGAGACTAAAATAGAGCTTTATGGTCACAGCCAATGTTTAGAGGGGTCAACAAGGCCTAAAGAGAACAGAAAACCATCCCCAATGTGAAGCATGGTGGTGTGAGCTCTAAAGGCACAGGGAATCTGGTGAAAAATTATGTAAAGCTGAAAGCAGCCTGTTATCAGAAAATACTGGCAGACAATTTGCACTCTTCTTCACAAAAGCTGCACATGAGACACTCTGGGACTTTCCAGGACTACCATGACCCTAAGCACAGGGCCATGTTGACCCTCCAGTGTTTACAGCAGTAAAAAGGTGAAGGTTCTGGAGTGGCCATCACAGTCTCCTGACCTTAATATCATCGAGCCACTCTGGGGTGATCTCAAACATGCGGTTCATGCAAGAAGACCAGACTGCATGACCTGGAGGCATTTTGCCAAGACGAATGGGCAGCTATACCATCGGCAAGAGTTCAAGGCCTCATAGACAACTATTACAAAAGACTGCATGCTGCCATTGATGCTAAAGGGGGAAATACACAGTATTAAGAACTAAGGGTATGTAGACTTTTGAACAGGGGTCAGTTCAGTTTTTTCTTTGTTGCCATGGTTTGTTTTATGATTGGGCCATTCTGTTATGAACTACAGTTCAATGTGAATCCCATAGGAAATAAAATACATGTGTTTTGCTTGCTCACTCATGTTTTCTTTACAAATGGTACATATCATTTCCAATTCTCCAAGGGTATGCAAACCTTTCAGTACAATGGTTTACACACAACCCTCAACTGGACAGTTTGTGCACCTTACATTTAAAAAAATATTTCCTAGTAATTTATTAATGCTCAGTATATATTTGTTATGCTCAGTCCACTATTCTTATTGTTTTTATTTCTTTTATACAAAATTCCAGCACTAACGGACTCGAACAAATTGTGAAACTTACTTCCGATTCTGACTTGTTCTCTTTTTTTTCTCATTATTTGTTTGATTTTGTGATGATCTCTTGGGGCTCTGTCTGGGTCTTTTTTGTGAACAGTCTGAGGATGCTTTTCCAGGTTAATCGCCGTAGATGAGAGCCATGTTATGGTAGGTTTGAGAACTGCTGTCCTTTCGGTCAGTGTGAAACAGCTCTTTTGGGGATTTTGATAAGCAGCGGGTAACTTGTCATGCTTTCTGAAATGTTATGCCTTATTCAGGATCGAGAATGTGGGGAAAGTAGAAACAGTGTGGTTGCAGAAGTATATGTGAACCAGACGCAGTGGCTCACATTGCTGCCCTCCTTCACATGTAGAATCACCACATCTGTATCTAAAAAAAAATATATATACAAAATAATAAAACATGAGTTTTTACTTAAATTCACTATTACCAGTCTGTCTGGATTTGTGCATAAGTCCTCCCTGTGCTCCCCCTTTCTCCCTTTCTCCCTCCCTCCCTCCCGCCTCTGCGCCCCCGCTTCCTCTCCCGCCTCTGCGCCCCCGCTCCCGAGCTCCCTCCCTCTCCCGAGCTCCCTCTCCCGAGCTCCCTCTCCCGAGCTCCCTCTCCCTCCCCGTTGCTTGCGCTCCCTCTCCCCCTGATCTGCCCCCCTCCCTGTCACTCACTCTCCAATCTCAATTCCAAATCTCACTGATGTTTGTTATTGTGGGAAAGGTGAAAGGGCACGTGGCTTGCCACGAACACAGCCCAGGCACGCTAGCCATGCAACCCGAAGGAGCGTTAAAGCCCTCTACATAAATACCGCCACGCTCACTTGATTACAGCCACGACTGACAACTGGGTTACAGTGGCTCCCTCATCCCGGACTGACCGTCAGTGTGCAGATACTCAAAAACATAATAAAAAACTGTAAATAGAATTACTATAAACACTGCGTACATATTGACCGAGTGAGTTTCAAAATAACAGGCCTGTATGTGTTTCACACAAAAAACTTTACTCTGCATGAGTTGCAAGATACGTTCTGTACAAGAAACAAAGCTGTTAATTGTGGGTCGCCAGGGTGGATAGGTCTGGAAGCCGTTCCAGACCAGGTGCCAGACACACACACACACGCACGGCAAAAGAAACAGTCAGTTGGTCAAAGAACACCAAAGAAAGTAAGACAGAAAATGTGCCTGAAGAAAGTGCATTAGTCAAAAGAAAGCCATGTAAAGGAGTGAGGGCAAGCCAGAGAGACATTAGGTGTGTAGGAATGAGTAGTGGGAGGAGTGTTGACACCCTACGTCATGACCCCCAATCACTCCTCAGAACACTCAACATGGCACAGGAATGTTCATGAGAACTGAGTTGTAATAGACGGCCTTTCGGACCTGCTGTCCCGCTCATCTACATTTCCCAATCGTATCACATGTCCCTTCTACCATCTGTTAACAATAAATAGCCCTCTTTTTTTTTTTAAACTTCACAAAGTAAACATCTGGTCAGGAATAATGAGGTTTTTCACCCACTTCCTTCTCCTACCCTGTTTCCTTCTGCCCAATTTACCCAACATCCCTCAGGGGTTTGGGCTACCCCAGCTGAAGACAAATTATATGGGGGTAGACTGACAGGAATAGAGAAGCGGACAGAAAGAGAGCGTGCAAGGGAGAGATGTTTTGAACCACAGGATTCTCTGGCAAGAGGCTATCCTCCAAGCAGAGATGTTTTTGCCACTGGAGTTAAGAAAAAATAAAATAACACGGAAGACAATGATCTAGATTTCAAAGCAGACAAAAAACTATCATCAAACATACCTGAAGAGAGGCAGATTAGAAGTAACCTGAATCTGCCCAGAATACATCCAAGCCTGAGTGTGGATTCATTTGTTGCCTTGCCAACTTGACCCTGACAGTTCATACAGCACAAACAAGTTGAAATGAAATAGCATCCCTGTTGCTAACGCAGAACTAACTCTTCCTGGGGACCCCGGCACCTGACACACCACAGAATATTGGCTCATTGAGGCGCATGGCGGTTGCAGAACAGGTGACATTTGTACAACCACGGTCAGGTGACGGTCACCGAGGGTCTCTGGAGGCATTCACAATGGAAGCCCCGTATGCCCAGTACATTACCAGCGTACTCCCATGGACCCGGCCCAGCTGGTACCACAGGACACGGCAGTCCAAATACACTGCCAAGCCCTTAGGTCATTCCGCAGGAGACCAGGGATATGTGAAAATTATTACAACCATAAGAAACTCCATCTGCACCTGTATTTTCCAGTTCAATTTGAATGTGTGTCTAAATATGGCGCAGGCACATGCACGCACACACGCACAAACGAACAGGGACAGAATTAAACAAAGATTAAGACATTGTGACAGAAAAGAGGAGAGTATGAGAGCAAACAGATACTAGTACCAGACAGAGTGCCTTGTATGGGATGAATCTGACCTCATGTTTCATCAGCAACATCCACAGAACCCACAGAACCAGTAATCCAACCAGCATGTCCCAGAGGCCTGAAATGAATTTAGAACTGACCCAGATACTTGCTATTGAAATGTCTCTAAAAAGAACAAACAGGCAGGGATCTGAGGGTTTTACTTTAGGAAATGTACAACATTCTGATCAAGAGCAACTTTCAGTAAAATATAAGTATTTGAAGTTTAAGTAAATATAAAAATAACATTGTCTTCTATAGTTAAAAATGTAAAAATCATCCATTGGAAACATGTTTCCCAACTGAAAGTCCAACCTCCAAATAAATGATAATAAATTGGTTTAAATGTGGTGACACTGGGACAGGGTAAGATCACTTTTTGCGCGCAGATCTTTTGGCCATTTCATCATGTCCCTTGTTCCCCTTTTAAGAGACACCTTGACTGGGTGTCGACTCTAGAATATGTCCCTTGGGGATCTCAGTTCCTTTTGGTTTGAGCTCACTTTAGTGAAAGCATGACAACAAGAGTGTATGCTGGGAAACATTCAGCAGCCATATAGGTTATGCAATGTGGGGCGCTGTAGCGTCATGCTGCACCAAGCTTGACATCTATGAACAGGGCTGTGTTCATCAGGCATCAAAACCATAAGACTGAAAAAAAAGGGAACTTCAACAACAAAACCTTTTCTATTTTCCACTGACATTTGAAGGTACACCGAATGACTCCTTTCGATCAGTACCAGCATTACCTTTTCAACAATTTGAACTACTGAAGTTCTTCTGTTGGATCGGACCACATTGGCCAGACACCGGTTCACCGTTTTTCCTTCCTTGGACCACTTTTGATGGAGAGCAGGAACACTTCACAAAGGCTGCAGTTCTGGAGATGCTCTGACCCAGTCGTCTAGCCATCACAATTTGGCCCTTGTAAAAGTCGCTCAGATCCTTACACTTGCCCATTATTCCTACTTCTAACACATCAACTTTGTGAACAGAATGTTCACTTGCTACCTAATATATCCCACCCACTGTCTGGTGGCATGATGACGAGATATTCAGTGTTATTCACTTCACCTGTCAGTGGTCATAATGTTATGGCTGATCGGTGTATATATACTTCCACACTGCATGTGTGTACATTTAAGCAATGAAGGGAGTGGCATATGGCCAATATACCACTGCTAAGACCTGTTCTTAGGCACGATGCATCACGGAGTGCCTGGACACAGCACTGGGCTTTGGCATATTGGCAATATATCACAAAGCCTCTCTCTCCGTCAGTATTTCCATCTGACACAGCTCCCTCTCCGTCAGTATTACCATCTGACACAGATCCCTCTCCGTCAGTATTACCATCTGACACAGCTCCCTCTCCGTCAGTATTACCATCTGACACAGCTCCCTCTCCGTCAGTATTACCATCTGACACAGCTCAGGTGTTATCTGGAAAGACACTGAATATTTTATGGGCCATGCATTTCAGCTGTCACGCCAGAACCAGCGGAGCCTTCTTGCTTTGCGCACCCTCGCACGCACACGCACACGCACGCGCACCTAACTTTGAGGGGACATGAAAACAAAATTACCGAACGTTACCCCTTTCCTTAAACCTTACCTTAACACATCCTCAATAAATCTAAAATGTTTACCTAACCTTGAGGTAACAGTAGTTTACAGTAGTCAGACTATTTTAGCGGTCTAAATAAATAACGGACGATTCAATTCCCTGCAGTGCCAATAACGTATCCTTACGTAGCGTTTATTTTCTCCAGTAGCATTTGGCAACAAAAGGATGCGAAGATGATAACACCAACAATTCTTGCTAAAGTTAATAATACATCTGCCAAAGCCACGTGACAGGCTTCAAAATAAATGTACATCAATACAGAACGCAGCGTCGACAAGCGATTTGTGCAGCGGAAGGCTGAGCTGCGTGATTTAGGCTTGAAAAAAAGTTTTCCATTTCGACAACGTCATTATTTCCCTTGACTGTATCCGATCACCGGGGTTGCTGTGATGTTTTGGTGGAATCTTTTGCCTGCAGGACAACCTTAGTTCCCAAATCATCATCGGTTGGACAACCAATCGCAAAATAACCTCTTAATAAATGTTCTGTTTCTAAACGCGATTATTCTGAATAATTTCAAAATAGATTTTGTAATTATTCCACTCTGAATAAAGTCATGAAACATTAACAGATTATGCACATAATTGAGAAAATATTTCAAATTGCAGTGTGCCAAATGGAATCTTTTTTTATAAGGTTTGTTTATCAGTGAACAAGGCAACAGCAGTTTTTTTGTTATGTTCTTCAGTGGATCAATTTCAGTGAACAGTGAAGTAGCCTGCCTACTGGACTAAACGGACAAACACAAGAATATAGAATCAAAGGACTTATCTAAAATTAACTAAGTAATTTAACACCTTACATTTTACAGCAAATAACTAAGTAACGTAACTTATTACTGTATGGGAACTCAACTACTAACTGTAGTTACTTTTAAAAGTAATGTTTGCCAACACCAGTGAACATGCTGGCCGGTGAACTTTGTGGAATAGCTCAGTGGTGGTGTTTAGCCAACTCAGGTAAATACTAATATTATCTGGCCAGCTCCCTTCTTAGCCACCTGGTTGATAAGCTATGTCCACATCAGGGGTCCGTCCCAAATGGAGCCACGTTTCCTACAATACAGAGACCAAGGAACCCAGTGAACCAGGGGGGGGCAGAGGGCCCGTTGGGAGCCATCTCATTACTACAGGGACCAGGGAGGCTATCAGCAAAGGTGGCCATGGAAACCTGGCTTATGAAAGACAGAACACTATGCACTGGGTCTGTGTGTTATCAGGGAAGTAGTCAGGAACATACAATCTTGGGTGGAACTAGATGTGGTTCTGAAATTACAGGTGTGCAACTCCATCTGATAATAATCTAGTTCAAACTGCCATGGTGAACTTGGCTTACCACACGCACACAAGCACACACGCACACAAGCACACACGCACTTCAGTGGGCTCAACATGTGTCCGCTTGTCCCTGTGGCCCCCCATTCCCCCAGTGCCCTGACACATGCCTCCTGCGAACCTTTCAACAAAACCATTACCTTGAGAGACGTGTGTGTGTGTGTGTGTGCGTGCGCATGCGTGTGTCTACCTGCATTCTGAGCATGTGTTCAAGTAAGCCACGTCTCACCTCGTGTGCATGGGGGTCACTTGTATATTCTACTACCAGACTGTGAATAATGCCACCTGGTTCTGGACAGAGAAGAATAGGCCCCAATCATACAGCAAATACAGTATAGCAGTATTCATTCATCAGAGCTCTGTCAACTGAACAACAGTCTGACAGAGCAGTAATTTCACCAGAGCTGTGACCAACGTGAGCGGTGGGCAAAGACCCCTCAACCAAATGTATGTATGTTAACTTCCTGGAGAACAACACGGTGGGATTTGTTTTTACATTACAAAGTCTTTCTATCATTTGGCGCTCCTTTACATTATTTATCTCATTTCAATGGTTTATTTTGTTTGGATATAGATGATTGTTACTATATTAACCAAAGCAGCTCTCGAAACTTTGTGAATGTTGTTTTTTTGTCAATGTTTTCCTTCCGTTCAACTGCTCTTGGTGATCAAACTGCCCTATATATCTGGCGCAAATTAATCAATGGGGTGAAAGAAGGGAATGTCGAGAAATTACAGGCTAAAAGAGGAGTGTCGTGCAAATGAAAGGGAAAATAGAGATGGGGACTAGAAAGTCTCTGAACCCATAAATCTTGCTAACTGAGCCGCTATTTGAAATTGCTGTATAAATGCATCCATCTTTCTCAATGATATACTATACGCAATAATAAGAGGGGGTTAAAATTAGGAATTGGTTCAATCATGTATCGAGTAAATGTCCTAATTTTAAAGTAAAATTATAGCCTCAAATCGTACTACTACAGAGATTGGAGTGCTACCCTGACATCCTCACCCATAACTATCGTTTATCACTTTAATAGGTAAAAAATAGAGTACTATGTCCCCAGCCTACAAATGGTGTGCGCTGTAACAAACACACGACAACACCCTAGTCCAGTGTCCCACGCCTCACATCAAAATAGGTTTTCTTTACCCTTTCCCTCTGCGTGGCGGGCAGGACCCGGCAGAGAAGCAGGCCCAACATCCCACTTCCTGAACACATTTTCATGCCTTGGCCTGCAGAGGTGGATTCCTCAGTAATGACAGAAGGAAGATTCCGGATTGAGAGCGTCGTTGACGGTGGCCGAGCAGGGAGCACCAGGAGTCACACACACACACACACACATTTGCACAGGTTTATTTTGGTTTTTGTGCCACAGAAACGGTAGCAACAAATGGAGATAATTTTAAATAAATACTTTAAAAAATGGGTTGTGCGGGTGTGTGGGTGTGTGTGTGTGTGTGTGTGTGTGGTTGTCAAGACTTCTGTCAGCCATCATGGAACATGGCATCTCACATGGAGAACAACACTCCTCAATATCAGACGGATGCAGCTACCAAAGCATTGGAGGAGAAACCCCCCGACCCGGACTGGCCTCATAATGCAGAAGAAACTCACAGGGTTGGAATTAGCCTGGTCATTTGACCCTTAATCAAACCTGACCAAGGCATTTTAAGGAAACTCTATTTAGGAATTAAGGAAACTCTAGGGATTAGAATTAAGATTATATTAAGGGATAAGAATTAAGAATATATTAAGGGATAAGAATGAGCGTGCTGGTTGTAACTGAGGGGTAACCGAATAGGATAGAGTGGTAGAGTCCCAGAACGGAGTGCAGATCTAAATGATTTAGTAAACACAAGACTTATGAAGATAAAGAGACAGAAATAAACCCATCTCAGAGACACTGAAAGGAGCAAATGGAGAGAGCAGGTGAGACAGAAAGAGATGAGAAAATCACAAACATTCACAGGGAGATAAAAGGAATGGGAGAGGAAGTCAGTGGTTATTGTTAATAAGATCGTGTTCTTATTAAAAGATCAATATGGTGAAAAACTTGGACAGTTGCAGTAGTTACCTGCACCCAGTTTCCCACACTGTTGTTTCAGGTGCTGTGTAAACTGCTTAGACAATGCTTAACAAACGCTTAGACGATGTTTAACAAATGCTTAAGCAAGCCCGTCATTTGAAAAATCTGAAATGCCTATGCAATCACTGCTTGTTGTTACACAACAAAACAAACAGGCATTCCTATCTGGAAGTAACCATGAAAAAGATCCTAAACTAAGTTGCTCACATCAACCTTCAATGGACTTACTGTAAAATGAAGTGAGGTGCAGACAGAAAGCTGATAGCTTGGCACCTCCTAAGTGAATGGGAGTGTGTGTTTATGCATTCAAGTGAAAGGAGTGGACTGGAGGAAGAGGACAGACTAGAGAAGGGATAGGGAGGACAGAGAAAGGGAGCAGTTCTCCAAGTCATCCTGACGACAGGCAGAAAAACACTGGTCGTTTTCTCATGTATATATTCCCACCGCACCAGGGACAACAGGACACATATTGGAAAGTGGTGCTGGCAGACCACCAAGTCTTTGCACCTTTGACCTTTGAACTGTGAGTAAAGCCAGCCAAGCTCAGATAAACATTTTACCTAGATAGTAGCCAGGTGCATAGTACTAATTCATTAGCTAGTAACTACTCCTAGTCATAGGTCTAACCTCTAGACTAACGTTACTGGATCGTGGGCTTCAAGCGCAAGTCAAAGAGGCCTTAATCACATTTTGGAAATACATGTTCCTCTGTGCAGAGGTTAGTGGGGTTTTCTGAACAGAGCCAAAGCTCTGAGAGTTGAGGTAGAACAGCTGGGAGGCACCAGAGCCTGGCCGCTCATACTCCCTGCTCTGACTAAACGATACGCCACGGCCGGAGACGTTAGCGTCTTCGGCCACAAAGTGAATCGGTCACACAAATCCACGGGGCCCACCTGTTTGGTACCAGAAACCAGTGGGTCCCAGAAACTTAGGAGTTGGTCTCGAGTCAGAACATGTGGGAAAGCTAACATTTTAAAATTGTGTCACCGTGCAGCACGGCATTTCGTGACATTCTCCCTCAGTCTGCCGCCGCCTAGTCACCTGTAATGGAAGGAGTCTCCGACTGGGTTATGGATCAGAGGAGAATGCAGGGGAAGACTTTGGATCGGCCCGTCAGGCAACCAGGGAACCTCCACTCCCTAACAACCTGAGAACTGCCAGACTAAACATCAGAGCCAATACAGACTGAAAGAAGCCATTAAGCTGTGATGACTCAGCTAATATAGGCTGAAAGCAAAGTAAGGCAAAGAGGTTCCCAGCCACTCCTCCTCATGGTCTGAGAATACAAGGAGTGACGGGCCAAATCGAATGAGGTTGCCTTTAGAGAAGTACTTTATGGGGGATTAGTTCTGTTTTGTTTTATTAGCAGGCTCTGTTATCATGGGACTGTGGCAGTGAATACACTATCGTTAAGGGTTATTTGCATTTAGGGTTATCCGCCACCAGATTACCTTCTCGTCTGTAATATCAAGGCTGGACTCAGGCTAGGCAGCGTGTGATCAAAGCGTTCCTTTACATGATCAAAGATCACAAAACATGCTCCATTGGATGCCAAACAGAACCGTATTTTCATGAGCTAAAAAAAAAATCACATTTTGCCTAATAGTTTACTCAGGAGTTCTCACATGCCCAGTGAAGCAAGCGGCAAGTGTGTTTGAAATGATAGCACTTCCTCTTTCTCCACTCTCTCTCTAACCCCCAGGGGAATCGTTTAACCTACTTCAGCGCTCCAAAAAAGAGCAAGAGATGCATGGAGGAGAGGCTTCAGAACATAACTGAGCCTCCATGTTCTAGCCCACAGCGAGGCCTAGCCGGTAGCCATGGACGGCATCTGGAAGCTCATAGAGCCCTGACAGCAAGTTAACGATGAGACAACACAGACGCGTTCGCACACATGCACGAACGCACACGCGCGCCTGTCCCGTTAAATCACACGACACTCTTTGGTGCTGCATCGGCGAATCGTGCTTTACTGCACAGACAGCTGTCTCTCGTGAATGTCTTCTGGCAATACGGTATTGACTTCAAGCGGAAAAACACTAAGAAATGATTGAAAGTGGAGAAAATTTAGATACATTTACAAGAAATATAATGCATTAAATGTCAACTATATTAGTGTTTTGGTGAGTGTGGGTGTGCATAAATAAATGAATAAGGGCGCATGTAGTTGTGTGCCACTGTGTTGCAGCTGAAATAGAGAACAACTATTTTCAGACAGGGCCAAAGACAAAGTGCCAAAATATGGTTTCCTTGTTACTCAGCCTTAGTAGCAAGCTGCACTTTGTCATTTGAAGATCCAGCAACTTTACACCCTGCTGAGACATGCACGCACGCACGCACGCACGCACACTTTGATGTCTGTCATTTCACTGCTTCCTTCCTATCGGTTGATGTTTCATGTTGATTTCATCTCTTCTTTCTGCACAGTGGATGGCCCTGTCATCTTTCTCATGCCTTGTTCTTTCCTCTTCAAGACCCATGGGAGCTGTCGCCACGCTCCACCTTGATGCTGAGGAAGATGGAGGCACTCAAAGCCCAAATGACTGTTTCCAGAGGATTCTAGATTTCATTTGATCTGTACAGGAATGGCTGAGCATCAGAAAATCATTTTGTTCCTTTCCATAGAAACTCAACTGTATTGTGGCTTCCAAATGCTCCTGTATGTGATTACGTCTCCGACTGGAGCAACAGGGGATATAAAAACACCTGTCTAGAGACAGAACTCAGTCACCACATGACAAAACTGTGTACACCAATCAGCCATAACAAAATGACCACTGACAGGTGAATTGAATAACACTGATGAGCTCGTTATCATGGCACCTGTCAGTAGGTGGGATATATTAGACAGCAAGTTAACATTCTGTCCTCAAAGTAGATGTGTTAGAAGCAGGAAAAATGGGATCTGAGCGACTCTGACAAGGGCCAATTTGTGATGGATAGACGACCGGGCATCTCCAAAACTGCAGCCCTAGTGGGGTGTTTCCGGTCTGTACTGGTCGGTACCTATCAAAAGTGGTCCAAGGAAGGAAAAGCGGTGAACTAGCAACAGGGTCTTGGGCAGCCGAGGCTCACTGTTGCACATGGGGAGTGAATCCGACAGACAAGCTACTGTAGCTTAAATTGTTGAAGAAGTGAATGCTGGTCCTGACAGAAAGGTGTCAGAACACACAGTGCATCACAGTTTGTTGCATACAGGGTCGGGTAGCCGCAGACCAGTCAGGGTGCCCATGCTGACAATGGGTATGTGAGCATCACAACTGGACCACGGAGCAATGGACAAAGGTGACCGGGTCTGATGAGTCACATGTCCTTGTACATCACACGGATGGCTGGGTGCCTGTGCATCACCTGGAGAACACATGGCACCAGGATGCACTATGGAGAAGGCAAGCCGGTGGAGGCAGTGTGATGCTTTGGGCAATGTTCTGCTGGGAAACCTTGGGTTCTGCCATTCATGTGACGCGTACCACCTACCTAAGCATTGTTGCAGACCATTTGCACCATTTCATGGCAACACTATTCCCTGATGACACTGGCCTCTTTCAGCAGGATAATGCACCCTGACACAAAGCAAAATGGCTCAGCAATGGTTTGAGGAACACATTCAAGGTGTTGACTTGGCCTCTAAATTCCCCAGATCTCAATCCAAACAAGCATCTGTGGGATGTGCTGGATAAACAGGTCCGATCCATGGAGGCCCCACCTCACAACTTACAGGACATAAAGGATCTGCAGCTAACGTCTTGGTGCCAGATACCACAGCACACCTTCAGAGGTCTAGTGGAGTCCATGCCTCGACGGGTCAGGGCTGTTTTGGCAGCAAAAGGGGGACCTACACAATATTTGGCAGGTGGTCGTAATGTTATGGCTGATCTGTGTATGACTGTGTCAAGTCCTGGGCTTTCCCTTCTGCATGTCCGATTTCCCAGCAAGCTCTCCAGGACAACGGATCTCTCTGACAGTGAAGTGTGTGTGTGTGTGTGTGTGTGGGTGTGTGTAAATAAAGACAGACTACTGATCAATGAGCACTTATCATCAATTACCTGGAAACGCACCAGGAGGACTGGGAGGTAGAAATCAGTCAACAATATGTCGTGTCTGACAGGTCATTTCCCAATGAGATGAACACATGGTAGAACTGCAACCCAGAACCTCAGATACAGAAGCCTTATTCAACAATGCTTTAAAATTGGCATTTACAGGCTCTGGTACCCAGCAAAGATGTACGAGTGCGGACACAAACACACACACTCATCATTTACAGCAGTCGCTATTAGATCTGTCAGTGACAGCTGATCTATTACACACGCTTATACATGTTGTAAGACAACATCAATAACAACCCCAGGCTGGTTTCCGGTTCCAACCCATGTAGGTCACTGCATTGTCCAATAGCGGGATGAAGAAGGAGTCACATGGCACCCCATCAGAGACATGACGATGATGTCACTGAGTGGCAAGCCACAAAGACTATTTCAGAGAGTGACAGCCAGGAGACAAAACCACACTGCTACCAGAGGAATAGTAACATATTCAGTGTGAGGTTGTAATGCTGTAAATGATCAAATTAAACAAATGACATCACCCTAAAGTTTACTTAACATTTAAAGGACCTGCTGTCATGCAGTTCTGCAGCTAATGAAGATGAAAGTGTTTGGTTAGAGTACTTGGGAGAGAAAACTAACAAATACATTTATATATATTTTTTGTTAGTATGGCAGACAGCTCTCTGTCAATGCAGACTGGTCATGGTAGATCCACATCATCTATTGAAACTGGCCAGGCCAATCAGCGCACGCAAGCACACGCACGCACGCACGCGGCAGATTGCTGCAGGGAACGGTGCTACAATGCTCCCCGGAAGACGCACTGCTAAGCTGAACCATACAGACTCAGAGAGCCAGGAGATGGAGGGTGTGGCAGAGCTCTACACAGAATCTGTTATCCTGATGTTAATTAAGAGATCAACATCCACGAGATAGAAATGCTGCTTACACAGCCTGGCAGAAGTGACCAGTCGTGACTCACAGAGCCGGGCCAGACAACCGCATAGACATTAGCCTTAACCCAAAAGCCCCAACCATTTCATAATCTCAATCTCTGGATCACCTGACAGAAACACGCAAGCACACACATTCACCCAGTGAAATAGTTACCAGACTGATTCGGCAGAGGCAGGGTTTTTGTGATCTCCAAGGTTTCAGGTCAAGCAGGCTCACAATGGAATTCTAGGAAGTGTGTGTTCATGTTGATACCATTTACACTTGCAGTAATTGAACCGCATTGAAAATACTTTTGAATCGAATCGTTGTTTTGCCAGGCAAGTGAGAATATCTCCACCCTGGTCAGCTGAAAACTGTTGAAACAAATAGTGATGCTTAAACCAACTTTCCAGCTTCTGCAAACCAAGACCTGCCTGGGTCCATTCCGTCTGAATATCTCCCTCTTCGCCCCCTCTTCTCTCCCTCAAAAGGAATTTGTGGAATGACGGTCCACTTGCAGCAGCGAAACCCTCATTGCCTGACACGTACGCACGCACGCACACGTAGATGAAGCTGTGTGCATGCGTCTCGAGATCCCCTCAGAAACCCCTACGAATAACAGAGGAATGCAGCCACCTCGTCTCAGAGGAGCGCCTTGGTGATAAGAGAACGTCACACAGTGAGCCACCCGTCAACTGCCCAGCGGCAGTCCTTCATTATGCACAAGCCGCTGGTGAGGACGTTGGCTGCCGCCGGGCACAGTGACGATGCCCTCTGACCGCGCTGTGGTGCTGCCGTTCGGTGTTCCTGAACGCCCCCCACGCCACGATGCGGCTGACACTGCCGGCTACAGATGTCCGATGCAGTGTCTCTGTGGTTAACATTACACGTTTTATTTGGGCTACGGTTGTACTGTGTTGTTCGCGAGTCAACGTGTGTTTAGTAACAGCTAGACAGGAAGGAACACTTAGAAACAAGCACACAATAATGCTGATAACCGCTGCCGACACTGACAGCACGCACACACGCGCGCGCACGCTTCTCCAGGTTAGTTTGTACTACAACAAATGCGGTGTGTTGGTAACGTTTGTGCGCTATAGCTTTAAATTGTACAGAATCTGAACTATTCCACTCTTGGGCAGATGCCAGTTATGACACTGATTTCTGGTGTTTTGGATGTCTTTTTCACTAAAGCTGGAAAAAGTTAAGCATTAAGCTGAAACATCGCCCCCGTGAGAGCAAAGGAAAGAACCAGAGTGAAAACCAAACAGTGTTAGGGGAAAAACTGAGACACAGAAAAAGATTTAGAGGACATTTCAAACATGTGGGAGTGACATCGCCTCTGTACAGGTGTCTCCATGGTAACATATCCCTATTGACCTCAACACAACATCACCAAGCACACTGGGAAACAACAAATGCGAAAACCTACCCATTCCCCCACCATGCACAAACACAGATAAAATGTTTCTACTTCTTACAAGGTAACATCATAGAAGTTAACATTGAAGTGCCTGGGAAAGACTTTCCTACAAGGCCCAATGCCTCAGCAGTGATAGCTTCCTAACCTGTAAGCAGCGCGGGAGAGACCATCTCACTGGAACAGCAGGGGGGAGCTTGTCCTTAGTGCGGTGACCTTACCATGGTAAATGTCTGGGAACAATGTGATATAACAGAACAGCAGAGACTGTGGCGAACGTTAAATAGTAGTACCCCTGCCATGCCGATCTACTGGAATGTCCCAAATTTACATTTTCTCCAGCCTTCCTCAAAACAGCAACGAAGATGCCAGCCAGTGAAGACTGAAGTTAGTTTGCTTTCTGATTTGATCCTTTCTGGCGTGATACTGTCATTATCTGAAATCTGGACACAGTCTAGCGGAAAACCAGAGACAATCATTCACAGTGACAAGCTCCATTCAAAGCGTTTCAGTTCATGTCGGTCTGGTCGTTCTGTCCATTGCACTGAAAAAAAAATTCAAACATGTTTTTGTCCACCTCCAGCTGATGTCCATTCCAAACTGATTTCATAATCACTTGTTAATATATCAATAACCGCAATAAGAAGCAATTTCTGCAGTGAAGTCTGGGTCAAAACATTACTTGTGTGCTGACCTAAGGTGTATATATTCACAAAAGCATTTGACTTGAGATATAATAAGTTAAATAATAATAAACAAATATAATAATTACAAAAATATGCACAGCAAAGCATGACCTCTCAGAATAATGACACTGAGCTTTTGTCTTCCTGCTATTCACTGCAGGGTCAAATGAGACAGAGTGAGAGAGGGAGAAAAGTGACTAGGAAAACAAAAACTTGTCTGTCTTCCGTATCATTTTGCCCATCGCATTATTTCTCTCACACGTTCGCTCTCTCTCCTTTCCCTCTCTACTTGTCGCTGTCCTAACCCTCTGTCCCTGAATACAGAGCAGCAATGTTCCCAGACATTTTAATAGCCCAGTCCTAGAATAAACACAAACACACTGTGTGCTTCATTTTAATCCACAAACAACATTACATAAACAAAGGCATTCAAACATTATAAAAGGTTCTTGACAGCAAGAAATGCAAAAGGTACATAAAAAGCTCAGTCTACTCAACAAAGCCAGGCTGTCCATAAAGCAGACAGAGCAGTGCCAAGCCAGCTGTCTCGCAGTCTGGAGGCCACGTACAGCCGGCTTAGTACGCGACTGAGTCGGCTAAATGTTAGGACTACCAACAAACCCAGGTCTCCATTCCAACATGTCCGCCTGGACTCTGCCGAAAGCAGCTTGGCGTAAAGAAAAACAGCTTGCCATCAACATCACGGCGGACTTCTCTGACACCAAGGTGATGACGCGTGTTGTTCACAACGGCAGCTAGGCCTAACACGCAACACGCAACCTGTTTAAGTACTTGTATGTACTGCATCAAAGACAGTAACTGGTGCAGTTTGTCCGTCCCCGTCCGTCTGAGCTCAGGTCATGGCCAGTCTGTCCAGGCCCAGTTTTCCACTGGCCTATTTCTTTAAACTTTTCTCAGAGTCCATGACCAATTGGACCATCGTCAAAAACTCCAGAAAGGCTCCTGGAAAACAGCCCGAATTTCCCATTGTCAGTGTTCGGTATGTTCAACAATGTTTGTCTGGTAGGGTTTATCTAATCGACATTCGGGACAGCCAAAATACACACTTTTCAGCACAGGTGCCTGATACAGCGATATTGAACCTCTACAACAGGGGAATTAAGCTCATTTCGCTCCCAGGACCACATTGGGTTTTCTGATGTATTATCTACAACAGAAGAATGTGTCCTCTACCCATAGCTTGGGGACTCCACTGCCCAAGGCGAGTACAGACATTTGGCACGCAACCCTGGGTCCTCTCCAAGTGCTACTCGCAGCCTGGTATGGAAACTGCTTGGCGCATGACCCCAGGGCCTTCCAGAAGAGGCAGGAGACAGCCCTGAACATCACTGGGATCCTGCACTCATTCATCCATAACATTTGAAGAGATCCCACATGAAGTTGCGCTGCATCATCAAGGACCCTCCTCATTCCAGTCCCCCATTGTTGATTTGCCTACCATCGGTTTAAGTATTGCGATACATTTCTCCTTTTTGACTCAAACTCAGATATCCGTCCCACGCGCCATTTCTCCTCAAGCAGCAATGCCTACTTTCTCATCCACAAATCAGATTCCTGACAAAACATCACTGGGTGGACTGTTGCCTACAGCTGCGGCCGTTTTGAAATGGCTAATATGAGTGTAGGAGAGTAGGGGTGTAACATTATGCAAAAGTCACGGTTTGATACATACAGAAACGTTTAAGGCACAGTTCGGTACATTTTCGGCACAGAGGAGACATGGAAACATAACATTTCTTTTAATTTTTTATCACATTTTGTCCATTGCCCATTACATGTTCTAGGCTCCAAGATCTGTCTCTGGGGGTAAACTCTGAGATTAGATCGTTAGGTCCGCACACAAAAAAGTGATGTGTGTGGTTAAAACTAGCCTATATTCATTCAGATCACAACGCATAACGAACCGAACATCCTGTACCGAATGGTACTGGTGTGTGTCGCGGTACACCCGTAAAGGATAGTGTGACAACTAATCTTATTCCAGAGGCAGCGGTGACATGAAAGCAAAAACAATGCGACTGGTCGATGGTGAGGGCCTGAGCTTACGTACATCGGACAACGATTCGTGGTACACCCCAATCAAAACCTAAAAACGGTTCTTGATGATAAATGCTAACCTCCCGTTTGCAGAGTGTGTTTGAATTGCAGGGTCCCGTGAGTACATAGAAAATGTATGGTTGTTTATACACGATGTATAGCCTAAGGCTGTAACCGTGACTTCTGCGTTCACCAGAGGTCAATAAAGCTCTGTTCACGGACCACTTAGAGCTAAAACATCCACAACCCAGATAAGACCAGCCTGAGTGCTCCCCATTAAGAGGACCTAGCTGTTCTGAGATCTAACTGTTATCTGCGTTTGGATCTGTATGCAAAACTCAGGTTTCAGCCTTGTTCTCTATGCAAAGGCAGCCAACACAAGTCGAGCCGATTTAGCCTGATCTTGTGACCGCACATTCTGTTGAAAGTGAGCTTGCAACATTGTTGATTCTGCGAGACTAAACTGCCACAGCCAAATAAAACAGGACAGCAACTGACACACTTGTGTCAGAGAGTAGTAGAGTCCAGCTGATCTTTTGGCAAATCATTTGTTTTGTGCTTTGCAGAATCCGTAAGATCGAGGACGTCAAAAACGACAAACTGTAAGATTACCAATAAAACTGTCCGAATTACTAGATATTGTGTCTACTGTAGCCTAGTTAGCTGTGCTGACATATTTAGTTTTCACTGAGTGATAATGAGGTTGCTTGGTTTGCAGGGCCAACAAACGAAGAGAAGCAATGTTGGGTCTGATTCCTTTGATTCAGTGTTGCCTTGGCAACAATACAGCCATGTCTCATTCCCAACTGTGTCCGTTGCAGAGTCGTGACACACACGTCAACCTTTATTTTATTAATTCAAGCTATTTCATACCAGCAACACATGCCTGAGTATCAGAAAGACAGCAACAACCTTTTAACCATGTATCTAATCCACGGTATGGACGACGCACAACTGACGAATCACATGAAGTGCTTTGATGACAGACTTCACCACTAAGCAAGGAAAAGGCCTACCGAAGGGGAAACGAGGAGTGGCCAGGGAGATGAAACTGCATAATTCCCTATCTGCAGAAGCGAACTAGACGCTGGTGTCTTCGTCCGAGAAAATTGCAAGTGGATCTAGCTGATGAGATCATACAGTCAAGACTATTAACCAACATGGAACGAGAGGGGAAAGCGGGGTTAATACAAATCTAGCGAAGTAGAACGAGTGCTCTAAACGGATGTGGGCTTGTCAATGGTTAAAAGAAGGGCTAAAGCACCCTGTGCTTAACAGACTGCTTATATGTTTTTTCAACACTATTTAGCAGGCCACTAATATACATTGAGCAACATGTGGCCAATCGTGTCTGTTTGTGGCGGACATAAAGCATACGGGCACTGTATGTACCTCAAGGTGTCATAATAAAAATATGCATACAAACAATCCATCTGTTAGAATATAATCTGGACATACCCTAGTACCATTCCAATGAACAAGCTGTTAGAACTAATTTTGTGTCAGAAACAGGCCGAGTGTGAGCAAATATGCAGCAAATAAACAAATACTATGCAGATTCAATTGTTATAAAATCCCATGCAACTTTTTGGCAGGGAATCCAAGTAGAAAATAAACTGACTTTGAGAGCCTTATATCCTCTTAAAAATATATGCAAAATTAATACTATATAATGTACTGAAAACCAACTTTGCTTTAAAATCTTTCTAATCCACAATTTACAATTCTGACAGGTGTGTTCCAACTGCGTAGGCCTATCCAGGCTAATCTTTAATGTGCCCACATTGACCAAACTCAACTAAGCTACCCCGGGTAAAGTGTGACCCTGCAGGATAATATGAGCTTTTACGATGCTAATAACAGTACGAACCACATGTAAACAATGCATAGCCATTGGAATCAAAGTTAATGGGAAAAAAGCTTTTCACCTGGACGATGACATGGCGAAGTCCCCACCGTCCAACAATCGGATCTTGCAGAAAAGTACCCCGTTCACAAACGGCACGGCCGTGAGCTCCTCCAATGTAAAATGGATTTGAAACTTGAACTTCTTCTTCTTTATTAAAAACGCCATTGAGATTATTTTAAACAGGTGCACCGAATTCTATAGTTAAAATGCTTCCGCAAGAAAAATATTATTTAAGGAAACGTAAGGGTGAAATAAAAATGTCGAACCAAATGCAAATGAATAGGATGTTTCTGCAATCAGGAGCTTGGAAGTTCTTGGTTTTTGTCTCAGCATCTCTGATGATCCAGTGCTGATTTGGACCTGAAACAGAAAGATATAGCCTTATTATCGGATTACCATCGTGATATTGAATCAGGGCAACTTCAAAGAGTTGGAAGGCATGTCGTACAAAAGAATGAATGCTTTGTAAAGCTCTTCTCTTGGCTTTTTAAAACATACGTTGGTCATTGGGTTCAAACATTACAAAACATCTACACCATTCTAAATACTTATGTGAATTCGTCATTCGGTACATTTCTTAAACGACACTCAATACAAGAAAATAATAAGCTCATCCCATTTTCATTCGATTCTTAAGTAAAAGGAATTGTAACGTATTTCTAGACAACTCTACAAGCAAACACGCGCATTTAATAAACCAGAGTGCAAGGTAAATAAGCAAAAGTGATTCACAAGGACACCTACGGTATTTATATATGTCAAAGTAATAGTCTTACCTCATATCCAACGAGGACAACGGGATATATCCGCACAGACCAACAACACTGACATTCATACTTTACTTTGAATCATGGTGGGCTGGTCTAGTCCTGCCTCTCTTCTCAACCGAGTCGCTAAGCACCGCCTTCGGATGTTTTTTTCTCATTGATAGGTCACCTGAATTAATGCAGTTTGCAATGATTAATTCATGACTTTGTATGCATTCATCTTAACCATATCAAAAGTGAAACTAGTCTCAGTTTATTTTTGGTCAGGAATCCACGTAAGTTGCAGGCATAAATTGATAAAGATCTTCTACAGGTTAATTCTCACTATGCTATGAAGACGTTATGTATACGAAAACGTCGTTTTCGGCGTAGACCTGAGAACTAATCTGAAATGAACTGCACTCTAAACTTAATATAGAGCGCCATCTGCTGGTGATTTTGAAGAATAGCGCAACTATTTTTCCGTCCGTCCCCCAACGGGTTATTATAAATACCCGCAACCGAGGAGAAGCGGGAAATATTGAAACGCAGAAGGCACTCAACCAACTTGGTGTCGAGGTACAGCCAAAAAATATAAAATGTACTATCAATGAAAAAGACTTACTCAATAAAAAAGTCATATATTTTTTAATGGCTAGCGAGAATTGCACCTCCTTTTTCATTTAAATGATGGCCCCAACGCAATCGACAATTTGCAACAATACAAAGATGGCCCATATATTCTCAGTTTAGGTAGCGCAGAGCAAACATCTGAAAATACACAACATAAACAGGAAATAATTTGATGACAAACATCTGAAACGATTCAGTCCATTTTAAGACTTCATTTTTCCACTTTACTTTAAAAAATATATTATTATTCTCTTGAAATAACTGAGGACAATTCTGCACAGACACCAACCTGTGAGGGACTCGTTTTTCAGCAATGGATGAAGCCTAGTTGTAGACAAAAAAAAACTAGATATTTAGACCAGTACTAGACTTATAAATCATTGTCTGGCAAACCAGACAAAAGCAAATAGAATGCTTTGACAAAACACATGGTTTCCATTCCAGAGCATGTGCCTCTGATTTAAATAACAGTCTTACCTATACATACATGTACCTCTATCTAGAATAGTATGTCTATATAGACCTACAAACCTAAATGTATGTACATGCTCATTCTAAGGCAACTTTTTTCACACACGCTCACACACACAAGCACGCACACATGCATGCACACATGCACGCACACGCACACCCACACCCACACCCACACACCCACACCCACACCCACACCCACACCCACACCCACACCCACACCCACACCCACACCCACACCCACACCCACACCCACACCCACACCCACACACACACCCACACCCACACCCACACCCACACCCACACCCACACCCACACCCACACCCACACCCACACACACACCCACACCCACACCCACACCCACACACACACCCACACACACACCCACACACACACACACACACACACCCACACACACACACACACACACACACACACACACACACACAAGCCTGTACACACGCACACAATATGTTCATGCATTTACACACATTCACACAAAGACACAGTTTATTCCACATCCTGAGCCTGCTGTGGAGGCGGTGTCTTGGGCCTCTGTTCTGAGCCATCTGCAGCCGCCCCAGAGCTGTTGTTGGAGTTCTCAGTCCCACTCTGCAGGAACTTCCTAAGGTCCTTAAGAGCAGGCCTCATCATCTGAACCAAGGCCAGCAGGGCGGCCTGGGTTCCCTCTAGGGCTTGTGCCTGTCTCTCCTGGGCGTAGGCCTGCGCTTCCTGGGACCTGCGTATCATCTGCAGCAGCTCATTCTGGCCTTCCAGGTGCTGGGCGATCTGCCTCACGTGCACGTTGGTGACCCGCTGCTCTTGAAGGAGTCGGGCTGAGTTCAGGGCAATCCGGCTCTTCAGCTCCTGAGGCTTGGCCTGGCTGGGCGGCGGTGACGAGGACACCGACGTTAGTATCTCCACAGGATGTGACTCTACAGAGGATACCACGGTGGGCGTGGCCTCAGTGGTGGTGCAGTATTCAACCACACCTCCCTCCTCCAGCGTGTGGTACGTGGTCTCGGCTGGTGAAAACAAAGAGTTTTGTCCATAAAGTTAGGATTATTGGCCAACGGCCCTGGAGAGCTATTTAAGCCTGAAATCTAATTTGTTAGTGCCGGGCTCGAGAAAGTACATGCAGCTCCTGTGGGTTAGTTCACTTTGTGACAGCCTGAAGTAATTTAAAATGAAGTCAAAATACATTACAAAACCCAGGAATACATTATTTACCATCTAGGGACTTGGTCTCCTCGCAGGACACTGAACCTGCCTGAAGACCTATACGTATCAGAGGAAGCAGAGGTCAGACAAAGAGGAGAAAAAAAATGGAAATAAAACAATTTTTTATTTCATTTTGTTAGGCATCCGGAGTAAGATACTGCAATGACCTAGTAATGTGACATTGGTGCTCTGAAACATTTAAATGAAGTTCATCTATCCAATGTAACTTAAAGCCTGGTAAAAAAAAACTTGTGAAAAACTTACTCTCTGTGAGTGTTACTGTAGTGGTTGTACTCATACTAACAGGTAAAGTAATCTCAGTATCTGGATCTCCAGCAGGCGAACTGATGATAGTTGCCTCTCCCAAGAGGTTACAAATACGCTGCTGCATAGCTGTGAGGATGACAGGAACCGGAGTGAAGTCGGCAGTGGTCTCCTCAATTGCCGCCCTCGCCTGGGCCACTTTGCGCCTCACTTCAGTCTTCATGTCCGACCACTTCTTCTTCACTTCGGCCAACTCTCTGGGACAGGTTGTTACAGCGTTAACCTTCTTCAGGATTTCCATCCATGCGTTATTCTTAGCTATGTGAGTGACTCCAGCATTGAAGTGGTTAACGAGTGTGTGCTTTTGTTTCTCTATTTCCTCCACAATAATTTCTACCTCCCTCTCTGAAAAATTCATTTTTCTCTTTTTTGCATTCGATGCCATATTTGAATAAATTCCTGTTTTTAAAAGATAATTGTGCGTATTGTACGCAAAAATAGTACGATTTACTCAATTGATCTGCGCAACGTAATGGCTTCCAGAATCGGCTTCTTCTTCCTACAAACAAAGCTTACGTTCGTTGTGCTTAGAATATCGCCCAACCAACCTATGTACAGAGCGCTGTGTTTGGTTACATTTACAAGGTCCCTCCACTTTTGCCTGCTGCCGTTTGGTAAACCCAAATGTCAATCATTGATCATCATAAAACGATTTCTCTCGCTACATGTAGTAAAACAACGTCGAATTGACATAATATAAACATTACATTCATATTTTCAATATACTTTGTTGTGATGTAGACAATTGTCATGAGATGGTAAGTCTCACAAGAAGGTTTTATTTTGTTTATTTATTAATCGATTTCGTTGTGGATCGGACATATTTACATGAACGATTGTGATTGGCTTCGGTAGCTATCCATCATCGTGGACATTCTAACCCATCCCCCAGACAACCTGGCGCAGAGATACCAGATACTTTTGGGACCCAGTCATTTCCTGGCAGGAACAGCCCCTCCTCCTACCGGCTTTTTTTTTGGATGGCATGACTAGTATCGCTCGCCAAACCGACCGCCAATTCAAACGGAAGGAATTTGCCGGTAATAGCCAAGAAAGGACTTTTGACTTCTTCACCGCCATTAGAAGGTATCTCTGAAGTGACTTGGGTCACACATTGAAAAATAACGGTCTTCTAATCCGCGCTCGTTTTAGCATCATTACTTCTCAGCTGTTACAGAGCTAACACTTAGCTGGCTAATATGCCGGTGGTTAGCCTCTAGCTAGTAAGCCAACCGGATCAGCAACTATTTTATTTGGAAGCCAGTGTTTATTAATCCAGGAGAGCGGTGGAATAAAAAAGTTTATTTGCAACGTTTAGAACATTGGACTATTTTGTCACTAAGTTACCAGTTAGCAATTCGGAACACTTAGAACGCACGTGACGTGGTGTCTGAAATAGCTAGCCATATCCCACGTCACCTTACATTTCTATATTGTAAAATTCATAAAGTGATTATAATCGATAACTTGACAATATTGGTTCTATCCGTATGATGCACCAGCAAGGTTCGTTTGTGTCCCCCTTGCTCAGCGGGGTATTTTGTCAATGCCAAACCGAGGAAGCGCACCGGGGTTCCGATCCTGGTGGCGGGGATGCTGGGGGCACATTCACATCGTCCTTCCCATCCTCACCTCCCTCGACAAACCGTCCATTGTCAGGGGAGAATAAAAGTTCCTGTGATGACTCATGTGAGCCATCATACCCATGTGAACTTTGTGGTGGACCCGAGCAGGACCACAGACTGAAGGTGCTGTTCCAAGTTTTGGACGTGAATGGTGATGGGGGCATTTGCGTCAACGACTTGTCCATTGGTCTCAAGAAACTGGGGGTTCATCGCACTGAACTTGAGCTTATGGTAAGTGTGGTTTCATCTTTTTCTATATAGTCATTTGAAACCGTCATGTGTAGGAGGCGAGGTGTAGGGAGGGCCATCACTGTCGGGATTAAATGATTAATGCTGATGGACTCTAGCGACTTTTTTATGATGCTCTATTCCTGAAATGTGAACTAAAATATACCTGTTTAAGTGAACAATTCCTACAAATGCTGAAAAAAGCACCAACTAGTTGTGGACGAATCGAAGACGTAGATCCTTCTGATCTTTAGGGAAATTAACTGGCAAAACTACCACACAATTGAGTCATATTAGAATGTCAAGGAAGAAGATTCTTCTTAATGACACTTTGGTCCAGGTCATTGCTTTGCTGGTACAACTGTGTCATCCAGGCCAAGAGTTCAAATCCAGGTCGCTACATGCTGACCCCGCAGGTGTCGCAGCGAATTGCTTCAGGGGTGGACTGCTGGAATGGGTTGACAGAGTTGCCTTATGGTGTCTTTCTTCAAGCACGTTTTGCCAAGTAATGTTCCCGGTTGAGCTAGCGGTAAGAAGCAGGATGGTGTGGGTTCCCTCTACGGCCTGTGCCTCCTGGGCATAGGCTCGGGTTTCCTGGGACTTGCAGATCGTCCTGTTGGGACTAGCAGCTCGTTGTTGGACGATGGGCACTCTGGCTCACGTGCACATTAATTTCTGATTTAATTGTAGCCTTTTGCGGGATGGAAAAGGTAGGAGTGTACTAACGTTTTCTGTCTAAGGAAATTGACTTGCGGTTTATTGTAATTGCATTAATAGGTTTAAAGTTAATTGTTATGTGAGTTGTTAAATTGCGTTACCTTCACAAATAAATATGTTTGGAATTTGGCTCATGTCTCCTAATATAAAAATTGAAGAAAGACAACTTCAAGGGAAGTACAATTTATTATGCGGCATGTTTATTTGGGCATGCCTGTGTCAGTTATGCACACCTGGTTTTGGGCAGCTTCTAACTCGTCTTCTTTGCAGTTTTTTCAAGTTATGTCAGAATGCATGTGGAGCATCTGTGAAATGCAATCATCAGGTTTCCCTACAGAACTCCAAGACTGGGCTTAAGCTTCACAGACTTGTCCCAAAGCCACTCCAGCAACCATAAGTTTGGTTTGCGCTTTGAGTCGTTGTCGTGTTGAAAGATGAATCTTCGTGCCAGTCGGGGTAGTTTGAGCTCCATTTCACAATGATTGAGGCCAGTGTGCTCCTGGGAACTTTCAAGGCTTTAGTGTTCATTTCATGACCATGCCCAGATCTTTGGCTTGGCACAAATTTCACAGCTTTACAGAAAGGTCACTGCTTGGTTTTTGTCCTGATACGGACTCTGTGAGATGTGTCGGACCTTAAATAGACATTTGTGTGTGACGTGTGTTCCCTGGATAACAACCGTGATTGAGATTTCAGGTGCCTTATCAACCACAAAAATGTTGCTGGAGCACAACGCAATAAGGCCGCTTTGTCCGACATCCACCCAGGGAGGTGCTGAGTCCGATTCTGTACCAATCATATTATGTTCCAACACCCATGGAACCACCATTTTGGTTTCCAACACCCATAGAACCAACTTTTGGTAAAGCACCCACCCAAAGGTAATGGTACCATTTTATATCACTCTAATATGGTACCAGTATGTAACCAGAGCAGATGAGCAGGTTTTCGGTTGATTGTCCATAGTGCTTGGTTATAGTTGGATGCTACTGACGTACTACTCCCTTCAGACAGGCAATTGCATGTTGTAAAGTGCCCATTATTTACAGTACATATGTATGGTCATCATTTTAAACCTGTCTCATCTGGCTTCAAAGTAGCCTAGCCAGAGTACCAGTGACAAATGTTGAGTCAGTTATTTTATAAACACCAGGCTGTGTTCTCTTGGTTTTCGTATCAAGTATCTGTCACTGAGCCCTGAACAAAACAAATGCTTCTGCTAGAGAGGACATGTTGGTCATGATGCAGAATGGACACTAAAGCAGCTTGCATAAGCAGATCATGTCTCCCCATTTCTAAAAACATATAGAATTATGCAATTTAACACTTATCAACATTGATCAAATGTTAAAGTGAAGAAACGGGTGGTTATGTTGACACTACATCTCAAATGGTGTGATTTCTCTGTACGTGTTAACTTGTTGATCAGCGTTAATTTGTGGCAAACCTGTTTCTGTGTTTGGTCTTTTGGTATTCTACATTCACTTTAAGTGGGAAGATATAGTGTAAATATAGTCAATACAGTATTTTTTCCCCCATCTGTCATGTGCGTCTACAGGCTTTTTCGACTCGCATTAAACTGTGTTTTCATGTTACTTGCAATTTCGGGACAAATATACCCATGAGGTTTGTGTCATAGGAGGTTGAACCAACAAATCCAGATGAGATGCAGATTTGCCGTAGGAATTAATTGACATAGAAGTGACGGTACTTGAACTCGGTTTACATTTGACCGTAGAACATTGGACTAGAAGTGACGGTTTACATTTGACCGTAACCCCCTCTGGGCTGTTGGCTGCCTGTGACCATCTAATCTAATTTTGCTTATCGTGCTTTTTCCTAACAAAAGAAGAAAAGTCATGCCCTTGTTTTGTCTCTTTAAGATGTACAGTATTCAAATGAGTCTGTCAGTTCTTGACTGTTTTCTGAAAGCCTGGTTCAATATTAGACTTCGTTAATAAGGACTTGATGACCTAGGATAATCACCTCCACAATGCGTTTTAGTTGAGAAATTAATTCTAAAATAATTATAAGGAAATCTACCCTTCATGCAGGAAGGGGCTAATTTCACCACTTAGTGTAGGGTAATTACAGTTTGACAGATGGGGACATGCTGTTGAAGGAAGCTTGGTGATTCCCACTCATGGGGACTTACCACATCATTCCGGCAACCTCTTGAAACTCAGTAATCATAGTGAATGTCAATGAGGTTTCACAGCATTTCCCTGTGTTGAGGTTAATGTGTTACGACTTAGGAACACTTCTCATGATGTCCAGCAGGGGATGCCCTGTCTCATTCATTGTTCACGTTTTGGGGCATGTTGACTTGTCAGATCACAGTGTACATGGTTTAGACATGGAGCCTTTTTTGACAGCAGTCATCAGAGCGTGTGACTGATGGCTGCAAAGTTGTGCAGCTCTTTGTTTTGCTTGGTCATGAAGGTTACAACACAGTTGTCTGCTATTTCAAATCCCAAGTGTGGTGGACATGTGACAAGGACACAGTGACATGGCCCTATACAGGAGCACTAGCTGACTTTGGGCTGTTCCTTTGGGTCAAATCCTGGTGCGCAGTTAGCCAGCGTTGAAGAATGGATGTGCATATCCGTTGCCAAAAGGACACCGGTTTCAAGTCTGCTCAGTGTATTACTGGGATTCGATTGATTAGATGTGTCAATATTCAAGGTAATGGGTAGATTTCTACATTTTACTGA
The DNA here is from genome assembly GCA_016801105.1 of Esox niger. NCBI lineage: Eukaryota > Metazoa > Chordata > Actinopteri > Esociformes > Esocidae > Esox > Esox niger. The sequence goes on from JACXGJ010002846.1 coordinate 32,681, forward strand.
ATTAGTCCTGCTTGATTTAAACATACAAGTGACTCAGTCACTCTGTAATTCAAGTGTCAATTGGCCAAGTAAATAGAAATGTAATTGAAGGTTCCATGATTTCAGCTATAACCAGATCTAGTCTTGAATTTAAATTTGATAATTAGAAGGTAATGTAGAAATCCAGAGAGCAAGCTTATTCAGAGCGAGCAGTGTCCTGAAACGAAGACTGAAAAGAGAAGAGGGATGGTTGTGGGGGAAAGGAGTGAGCAGGGGTGTATGAGGTTGCCACGGTGATACTGACATTTTGATGGAGAGGTTTGAAAGAGAAGGGCAAAGAAGAGTCAGCAGATTCTTCCCAGAGGGAATGACGAAGAGGGAACCCCCTCCCCCAAACCCCACAAATCCATTTATTCAGCATGACAAATCATAAGAGTTGCTTCGTTGTATCCTCTCTTCTAATTGGCTTTTATTTCAAGCTCTGGGAATCTCCAGCTGGACCTATCAGTGTGCGGTGCTGTGATTGGCCGGTGCAGCGCTGCAGTGACGATGCAGGTTAGAAAAGCCTTTTTTTTTTACTGCATTCTTCTCAGTCCGCTGGACCAGCTAAGCGACAGTTTCTCGGTAGCTCCGGCTTCCGTTTAAACTGCAACAGAGATCAGATGATATGCAGCCTAGGATAGTATTGAACTTATCTTCTATCAGTGACCGTTGCTTTATTTTTTGATCATTAGCGAAATGGTTGTAACCATTTTCTTAACAGTTTGTCCATAGACTATTTAATAGGAACAGGTTGGCATATTTAGCGACTAGAAAGATCCAACCAAAAGGTTCTTTTTTGGGGCGTACACCAAAATGTACACCAAATGCTTCAATTGCAAGAAAGACGTGCCGTTAATACAAACAGATGTCCGAGGAAGGATGACGAAGGAATGAGCACAGCTAAGGGCACACAGGGTGAAGTGGCGTGGAAGCAGCCCTTCTGCAGTCTACGGCTGTCTTTAAACTTGAGGAACCCTCTCTGCAGTTTTGCTGTTGTCCTCATCTGCCTTTGCCCGGGCAGTCACTTCTCCCTGGCTCAGCTCTCACATTGGCTGACAGCCACCTTTTTAATTGTGTGTTGGCGCAACTTTTGAAATACTAGCAGAGCACCCACCCCCGAGGCATCGCTGGCGACGAGGATGCTGCGGAGTGTGTGGACGTCCCTGTGCCAGTGGCTTCTGGGAAGGACCGAGTGTGAGCCCGTGGGAACCCAGTCACCGGAGGAGACTGAAGCCGCGGTCACTGGAGACGACGCCAAGATATCTGGACCCGAGGGCAACCCTGACACCTCAGCCGAGAAGCACAAGGAAGGGGGCGATCCTTCGTCTCCTAAGAGGACCATAGTGCTGATCAGAGTGGTGCCCCCTGATGGCTTCCAGCAGGTAGTGCAGGGATGGAAGGCCTGTGGAGGGAGTGACGCGTGTAGGGATCGTACAGGCCAGTTAGCGCCGGGTACGCGTCTCGATTTTGCCTCGGACCTGTTTTGGCCAGCGCTGATATAATTGATTGGCTGTAAACAAAATAATTTTTATCACAATATGTGAATTTTTAACTTATGTCTAGCTGAGACAAAGTAGTATTTTCTAAAATAATAATTGATTCATTTGATTACACTGTGACATGATCAACTTATGTCTTTTTTTGCGGTTACCGATATCCCCCAACACATTCTTAAGCTTAATTTCTTATTTTCTTTTTGTCTTTCTAGCCTAAAACGTGGGCCACTAGGAGTAGTCATGTATGCACTGGTATCTGATGTTGTATGAAAAAAATCAGCTTATAGATATATTTCTAATTTATATGTACTTTAGTTTGGATTATTTCAAATCCTAACCAGGCTTAAAGGTCCAGCGTGTGCTTCCAAATGCCCACTCAGACTGAGCATTTCCAGGGCCAAAGGGTTTTTAATTCATAGTAGTATTACACAGATAAACATTTATTTCACTGGACATAAATTGATTTAAAAATGCAATCAAGACTGCATAGGGACTTTAAAGGAGAAGACTGCCCAAATATGCCATTTTGGTATGTTTTATGAATCCACTGTCTGTTCATGTAAATACATCATGCACCCCTTTGAAGTTCATAATGACTTTTGCCGGTAGGCTTCACTGCCAGTATGCTTTCCTGGGTCATATTGGGAGGACATAATAAATGTGACATCAGTATTAAGGTGACCTGTCCGACCATCCCTCCACTTGAACTGGATGGGGATGAGCCAGTTTGCGCTGCCCTTGGTTGAAGGTGACTGGTTCAAACTCACAGGGGAGCGGAAGTGAACATGGATTGGCTCCTTTGACGCGTGTCTTGTTTTCTAGAACTGGCCTGTGTTGCTCAATGGAGAAGAAAGAAAACATGTTTTCCACGTGTGGTTATCATTACACAAGACAGCCCAAGAGAATAAGGTTAATGTCCCATTTGCAGCCAGTCTCATTGGGCAGTATAGTGTCCGGTTAAAAGGTGTTGTTTTTCAGCTGCGGTATTCTGTCGTTGATTAACAGCAGAACACACACATGGTGTACAAAGGACTGGAGTTGTTTTTGTGATTGGGGGCACTGTTCTGCCCACCTGGCGAGGTAACGCACGTCTGGCTTAGCATGTGGTCCTGTAAGGAAATCGCTGATCATTTTAGTAGATGTTCACTCAGCCCGTTTCTCAGTAGTCCTTTAAATGTCCATGACAATAATTCATCTGTATGTATTGTAGTTAGCTGTTGTAGCATTTTGAAGTATATTAACACAATGCTTCAGTGACACATCTGTATTGCAAGACTTTTACCATTCTCTTTTTTCATTCAGAAGAGCCGACTGCATAGGTTATCTTCAACTTTAGATTTGACCTCATATAGTAGACTAACATGCTCCCCTGACCTCCATCCTTGGCTGACATTTTGGTGTGTGTCATGAGCACACTACTTGCATCATGAGCACACACTTTCTTTGTTACATTACGCCCCATTTCCCGAGATGTATTGAAGAACCCAGATGCTAAATCATTTCGTTGTGTAAACTTGCAGATATCAAGAGCCCGAGTTGCCACGTGCCAAGGTAGGGTGCACCAAATTTTCGGTAGAGCCCCCCCCCCCCAGTGTTCTACAGGTGTGGAGGCAATTGTTTTGGAACTATATCGAGTGTCTGTTAAGTGCGCACGCACATCGCTCCATTTTCTCACGATTGACGTCCGCAATCCCGCGTGGTAGGTCGCGAACATGCCAGTATACATTTAAATGGTTACACAAACGAATTACTCTATCAAGTGTTTCATTTTCATAAGGATCCTTCCTGACACGCTCGTAAAATCCCCCCCCGAACCGAGTGACTCACCCAGAAATTGCTGGCCAAGCGAAATGGGGAGCCTGATGGCTAGACACGGGGGGGGGGTCCTGAAGAAGTGTCTGACTGAAATCTGTGTACCACAGACCCCTTGGATGTGTATAACTTTACAGCTAAGTAATTTCTCCAGCGGACAGTGGACAAGTGCGTGACTGTTATAGGCTTGCTGTAGCCTGACCTCCTGCAGTTTCTGGGAGTCTCCATGTCCCTGTACTTGTCAATTCTCTGCCTCTCTCATCACCACTTGTTGACCTAGGACACTCTAAGCAGAATGTTACGTCAATGGGGTTATCTATACTTGACATACAATACGGTGTGAGAAGGCAGGTAGCGTCATAGATCTAATAAAATGGACTTGGTACCTTTAACCATGACCCTTTTCATGAGTTCTATTTCGGTGGGTAACCAATCGTTAGCGCCGTTTGTATGCGCATGTACATTTTTTTGCGCCCTCGACTATTAAGCGGACACTTGGCGTCACTTTGCGCTTCAGGTACTTCTGTGTGAAATGGCCTGGTAGTGTAGTGTAGTGCGGTGTGCACTGCCTACTCAGATGGCCGACTGTGAGAGAACCTAAACTACTTCAAGGCTGCAGTCTCAAAAAGAGCCACTGTAATCAACGCAAATGTTGTGCTAGGTCTTTGGCGGAGCGCGTCAGTAGTAGCTGTTGTTATTTTTTGTTCTCTTCCCACAAACACGACAACAATGTAGTCAGATACTTTGTCCATTTTTTGTGTGGTATTTGGCGTTACCTGTTGGCGGTGAGGCAAGGATGCCTCACGTTTCTGCATGAATCTGAAATCAGAAAAGTGATCTGAAAAGTATTTCAAGAAAATGTTGAAAGTGATGTCATAAAGGACACTAAGTTGGCTATTAAAATGTCTCACTGCTTAGATGTGTGGCCACAAAATCCATAACACTTACAGATCCGTGGACAGGTCATGGTTAGTGGCTAACATTAGCCAACCCCAAGGTAGTGTGTGGTACACTGCTAGCTGGGTTTTCCTTTTTATGTTACTGCATTGTGTGTAGTACCAAAACTATTTACCATACATTTTTCAAACCCCCAAAATATTATAAAATATGTAGGTAACCAGATTGAAACTAGAACTAAGTTTAAACCAGATGATGTATTTCTACAAATATTTTGTATTTCAACAAACTATAAAAGCAACATCCAACACTTTTAAAGGTTTTGCTAATTTACTATTCATTTAATGAAATAAATTATTTGAGACATCAAATATGTGCAAAACATTTTGACATCTCTAATCTTTCATTTCAATTCAGATGTAAGCATTTTTTTCTGTAGAAGTTGACAATATCACAGCATGTAAAAGGAACCTCAAATGTGTTTTATTTTGCTTTTATATTAATTTCTTTTTTGATGTTTACTGGATTATATAAGCTTTGCCGAATGCAATAATAGTTTGTTATTGTTTTTTACCCATATTTTACCAGGTGAATTTACTTAGATTTGATTGGTCCTGTTCACATATTGACAGCCTAGGATGCAAATATATTGGTGGGAGAGAAGTTGAGTCATCAAATGAGATTACACCTTGGTCCTTCCGGCCTCTGTGTGGGAGGGGCTTTGAGTCCTTTTATCCCATGTGTCTTCTGCCAGCCAGCATTTTAGTGTTGCTTCGTAGTGCAAGCAAATACATTTTATTTTCTATTTATTTGTATTTTATTTTTAACTAAGAAACATGTTGTGTCTGTGCTTGTACATGCCTGTTCCAAACTCAGATCAGACTGAATTTGAGTATTTTGAATCAAATGGACTACCAGCTGAATTGAAGTCTGTCATCAAACTGAGCTTATTTCTTCCATCACGGGAACTTTCTACATATCGAAACTGGCGGAAGGTATACACATCAGGAGTCTTGTTAGAACTGTGTTTTGTTTAGCTGGTCATAGCTTTATTTTCTTTGAATTCAGTTATTTCATTCATACTGCAAGGCGGGCCGTATGAATGACGGCCCTAACTGCTGTCAAACGCACCTTTTGATTAAGTGTGCATGTGGCTAGACATCCAAAGGGTGCCTCTGATTCATGCACTGTCCTTATTTTAGTCATTTTAGATTCCATAAGGTTCAGATATGGTCACTGATCCTTGCTAAAAAAAGTTTCCCGAAATTTGATTTCATAACCATGTAATTAAATAATTAGCTTTGTCTTTATCCAGTGATTTTGTAGCCAGATTTAGCCTTTGCCACAGACACTGTCCTCACCTTTACTATGATTAGAAAGGCTGGAAGGGCTAAATTAACACTGTTTACTGTGCGTGTCGTTGGTTTGACTGGTATCCTTGAGAGAATTACCTGGCTCAGGTGCTTCCTGTGGAAGGTGGTGCATAGAAAATTCTTGAAGACCAGATTTTAAGGTGTCAAACTTTTATAACTATTTATTTATTTGCAGCCTCTGTGCTAGTTTATCTGTGGAATGTCAGGAAATAATTACGCTGTAGTTACCAAGAGTAAACACACTGGATTCAAGCCTTTTTTTCAAGTAATTCACTGTGGTTGTTTTAGTTTTTGAAGCTTTGCCTTGCAGAAATGTCTGAATTGTGCGCATAGAGTTTTTGCTTTTAGAGAGGGTTCTTCCTATATTGACATGTATTGCTCATGGTCATCTGCTTGATTAACTAACACCCATGCTAGCCTGGTTCCCTGGGTCAACCCTAACCATGGATGCTCCTAAGTATTTTTAGGACTGCCCTGTACTCTCAAAGTATCACTATAATACCAGACCCACATTGCTGTCACCTGAATTAGTTTACAGTGGACACTAAGAACTCCATTACCCTCTTTGCCGCTGTTCACTTGCCATCTTCAGACTGTCTGTGACAGTACAAAACCACAGGCTCTGGGAATAGAACTGGAATGCAACCCATCTTGATGACGCCTCAGTCCCCCAATGCTGACCGTGTTCAGTATAGCTGGGGGTTCCTAAAGAAGGCTGTGGGTTGGTAGGTAGGTTAGTGTTCAGTATACCTGGGGGTTCCTAAAGAAGGCTGTGGGTTGGTTGGTAGGTTAGTGTTCAGTATACCTGGGGGGTTCCTAAAGAAGGCTGTGGGTTGGTTGGTAGGTTAGTGTTCAGTATACCTGGGGGTTCCTAAAGAATGCTGTGGGTTGGTTGGTAGGTTAGTGTTCAGTATACCTGGGGGGGTTCCTAAAGAAGGCTGTGTGTTGGTTGGTAGGTTCGTGTTCAGTATACCTGGGGGGTCTCTACTCCCCCACCTATTATTTACATTTTCTGACAACATTTGACATTAAGTTACTCCCTATGGCTCCTAAAGGTCAGTAGTTCAGATATTGCCTGAAATGTGTGTTCACACACACACACACACAGTCATTGAACCTAACTCAACCCCACACACGGTTGTGAGTCATTTCTTATCAATTCTGCTGGCCCACCAAAACCCCTCAACCAAAGTTCACAAATGTTGGTCAAGATTGTCTGTACAGGAAGCTGTATTCCAATCCCAGAGTGGAACATCCAGACCTTGTTCTCCCAGTCAATATTCTTCCTTGGCTCAGAGCCCATTGGGACAAGGGTTAATGATTGAAGTGCACATGGAACCCAGTGAGTGCCCTATTCATTTCTCAGCTCATTCTGCTCAATGCCTCGGACAAGCCTGTGTGCTCCGTCCAACATGACTGTGATGGTGTAAACACACCTGGCTAATGGGGCGGGAGGATCAGGCAATGTCCGCTGTATAACCACTCTGGACTCTGGAGCAAACAAAACCCAGGTGGCTCGTCCTTCCGCTCGCTGACTTGCACGCCTGTCCTTAACGTCTCGTCCTTCCGCTCTCTGTTGCCATAGTGGTTAACTAAACGTAGACCGGAATTTTCCATTGCCGACCCCCGGTTGTGTCCTTGACTCACTTTTCTCTTTTGTCTTTAGCATGTACAACCAGTTGCTATTCAATCCTTGTCTGAATTTGAAAGATCACCCCTCCTTCTCTTCTGACAGAAAATTGTGAAAGCGGGAGACAAGGATCTGGATGGCCAGCTGGACTTTGAAGAGTTTGTCCACTACTTGAGAGACCACGAAAAGAAGCTTCGGTTGGTCTTCAAGAGCCTGGACAAGAAGAACGATGGTAAGAACACAACGCAGCTGTTAAGGACTGCGTGGCCTTTTTTTATCCAGGCATTTCTACCCTTTGATAGGAAAGTGAGGAAAGACAGACCATTTTATTGTTGTTGTTTCTGAAAGCGCTGTGGACCAAGTTGTAGGCTAAGCTACAGCAGTATGGATGTGTACCGGAGTCTCTAACTTAGACCGTTGGACCAGCCTGGGACACTAACCTATTATACAGGCTTCCATGGAGGAGGAGTCTGGTTTTCATTGGTGAACCTGATTTAGCTGTTCTCACAACATTCCTATCACAGAACAGCTTGTATAGCAGAAGTTTGAAAGTCGGCTTAAATTAAGTTCAGGTTTATTTGTCAAATGTACCGAATAACCCAGCTTCATCCTGGCACCCAACATATATACACGTATTGAGAATTGAGAAAAATATATAAAGCAAAATGTTTTGCAAATACATTTGAATATACTTAACACTCTAAAACTAGCTGCAATTTGAAGAGTACTGTAAACTATCAGCCAATGGGTAGTATTATTGAATAATATAGTTGCCATATATATTATGCCAATAATATGCAAATGTCTTGTACGCTGGTATTGGAAGCTAAGTGACAGTTGAATGTTACGCAGTCAAACGCATTACTTTACCATTCAAGTCTGTGTTGATCTTCACTCTTTTTGGCCTCACAGGACACATTGACTCACAGGAAATAATGCAGTCGTTACGAGACCTGGGAGTTAACATCTCGGAACAGCAGGCCGAGAAGATCCTCAAAAGGTGAGGCCGTCATCCCACCATCATCCGTGGCTCAGAAGATTTTAACAAGCGTTCTTTCCCTAATACACTCTACTCTGATGGTCCACACCTTTCTCTTTCTATCTCTACCCCCCCCCCCCTCATCTTTTATTCCCAACCCGGTCTAGACTGGGTTGCGGCCACTTTGGTCCATTTTTACACTGCCATTTAACCAGATTCGTTGGTCGACCACCTACCTTCTCAAATCCACCAGAGAGCTCGACATTAGTGTTTGATGTCACTTAGCCTGGGCCTGGACTGTCATACCTGATGGCTTTTTTTGAGCCGTGGCCTTTTACCATAGACATTTTTGTATGTACCAGGCCTATTGATGAGGATACTCATAACTTTTTAACAATGACACGTAACATCCAATATGTTACACATCCAATTAGGATGTGAAATCCCTAACGGCCGTTACCTTTATACTTTCCATTTCCAGAAGTGTTAGCAATATCACATCCAGAGTCCCCACTCCTTCACTTGTTCTTTGCCGTTCTAATTGTGTGTGTGTGTGTGTGTGTGTGCATCTCCCTGCCCTCCCCCTTTCTGTCTCCCTTCCCTGGTTGCCGTCTCTTGCTGGTGTCAGAATAAGGAGGGGCCTTATCTTGGCCCCTATAATGTAGTAAGTAATGGAATCCTCTCCGTCTGCTTGTCCTGCCTCTTCCAACCTCATATACGCATCGCCGCCTTTGCTTCCTGTTTCACCGTTTCTTTTGGACCCCTCAAGTTTTATTTTCATTGTTACAAATAAAGCCCCATCAAAAACTGGCCGTCCTTTTTAATTGCCTGTTTAGAAGCAAGGATTATGAAGATCAGTGAATGATCCCTTACACTCAATGCCCTTATCATGCTTGAAATCTAAATCGAGAACGGCACCACTTGAGCGTCTCTTTGTAAGGACGTGCATGTGTGAACTCAGGCGTTCTGGTGAAACGTCAGAGAAAACGTAAAACGGCCCAAAAAACAACTACATCATAACGGTTCTGGTGTGTTTTCTTGTCATCCCCCCGATAGCATGGACAAGAACGGCACAATGACCATTGACTGGAATGAGTGGAGAGACTACCACCTGCTTCACCCGGCTGATAACATCCCAGAGATCATCCTCTACTGGAAACACTCAACGGTGAGAGGGGGCTGGAGTTGTTCAGAAACAGTATTGTCTTCAGTTTATCTTTCTAAATCACACAAGCAACGGCCGATATAAAGGCTGTATTTGTGTAGGTCCGGTTAATTCCTCTTCTGATTAGCGTAGCTTCATTAGTGGCAGAGATGCAAGCGCGCTTTCCGTGCACCAGCCACGTTAGCCATCCGAGGCCCTGACGGCGCCTTCCGGAAATACTCCCCGAAGGAGCAAAACTGGTCACTGTGATCCTGCCTAATCCTGTTAACCAGATCAGCCAACCGTCTCCCACTGACGTCAGTCAGCCGGTCTTTCTGCTGTAGAATGCCGTTAGACAAGGAGGACAGAGGCTGCTCTGGTAGGCTGCGCAGGGGATTATTAAGACCATACACTTGTTGTGGTTTCATCGTGGTTCAGTAACATCAGCCTGTGGCGTCCCGGGACCATAAGAAGCAGTCGCTTATCTGAGTTGGTTTGAAGCAGGATGCCTTTTTACCTGATTCCCCCGGTGAATCTCAAAGCCTCGCCGGTTCGTCCTGCTATCACGGTACGTCTGCGCAGGTCATGGGGGCATCCCGTGCGTTAATAGCTGGTGCCATCATGACCACCCCCCAACACACACACACACACACACACACACACATCAATGTTTAAATAATCATGGGTCACAAATAACAGACTTTCTATAACAGTTGGAGTGGTTATGTAATGCTGTTATGCTATAAAACCTGCGTTGCTTTGTTGCATTACTGGCTCCCCTTGCAGGTGTCCCAAACAACCTCTGAATGGTTTCCCAGTGAAACGCCTGTGTGTTGTCAGGCGATTGGGACCAGTCAATGCAGTCCAACTAGTCTGCGTGTCAGTTGTGGGACACTGGTGCTCCCTGCCTCTTATCTCCCACTTATCATGTCAGGGCATCCTGCACAGCTCCTCAACCCGTCCCCTCCTATTTAACGCTTCAGTCACTGCTCTGCGAATGCCCCAGTCACGACCGGTCAATGCTGATACTGGAGTAATGAATGTCATTCTGTCATTTCCCTGACGTGGGCGACACAGGGGATAGTCTTGGGTTTCCTTTGCGGTATTGCGTAGTGGTTAGGCTGAATAACAGAAAAGATTTTTGTGAATAATCGTTTCTGGTAGTGGAATAACAGAAGTTAGAATTGTGAATGATCATTTTTGTAACTGGAATAAAAAGAGATTCTGATATCTAAATAATGTAGCCGTTTGATTTAGTATGTTTGCAGCCCTACGCATCAGGTTTCAGCCTCTACACTGTGTGAATTGCTAAGTGCTGAAGGACCATTCCTCATGCACGTACACTGTGAAGTCCAAAATGCGTCATTATTAAACAACTTCCAAATGCTAACTGCCGTGTTCGTAGTAGAGGTCTGTATCGCAGGACACGTGTTTCTTGGAAAGCATCGTAGTAACAAATCCAAAGGCATTTTTAAATTGTTCTCTTTCACACCGGTCCAGTGATTTTTTTTTTTTTTTTTTTTCTGTTCTATCAATCTGACAGATCTTTGATGTCGGTGAGAGCATGATGGTGCCAGACGAGTTCACCGCCGAGGAGAAGAAGACTGGGATGTGGTGGCGACACCTGGTGGCCGGAGGGGTGGCTGGCGCCGTGTCTCGGACCTGCACGGCACCCCTGGATCGACTCAAAGTGCTCATGCAGGTAAGGACCCTCCTTTAGAGTGGATATGTGTCACTGTTTGGGGAAAACAAAGAACGGACCTGAATTTGTTCATGCTGTTCTCACTTCAGGTGAACTCTGCTGTTCCAGTCAAAAGAGAACAACAGTTCTTAATTACCTCTGAACTTTCATTGGGCTGCCCTTTAAAACAATCTTCGACCCTCAGGGGATACCTTAGGTCGTAGGTGTATCTCATATGGCAGAGAGCCGGTGCTGTCATGGCCAAGCCAGTCTTGATCACCGCCGTTCAGTTCCACTGATTATAATCACGCCAGTGATTGAGAAGGATTCGTCGATAGGTGACACGGCGGAATTGGAGGCAGAGTTCACCTTTCTCAAGTGGCTCAGGGTCCAGTGTTCCCTGAAGCCCCGCCCTGAGCACACAGTCAGGTTGTGATGTGATTGGATGGAGGGAGGGACTATGCCTGGAAATGTTAATGTGTCTGTTGGTTGGTGACATCGGTAACTAAGTAATAAATAGAGTTTTCTAAATTCTCTGAGTTGCTCCTCTCTTGAACTTTTTTTATTCACAACGTATTCATATATGAGCAGAGAGAGGACTGACCGAACTGTACTCTGACCACAATGACCCAACATTTGGTCGCAGCACGTTGACAATGCCCAGGGGCCCTTTGATGTGGCGGTACAAATTGGCTTAGCACCACCTGGGTTTGGTGTCAAACACGGTGTTCACGTCACTCTAGTTATTCCCCATTGTAGATGGGGAGCGTGCCTGTAAAACCGTGGTTGTTGGCCAATGGATGCTTTCACCTTCGAGTGCGTAGTGCAGCATAATTAAAAAGCGGCTTGCCTCAGTGTTTCTGACTTCCACTCTACTGAACCTACTGAGAGTGGCTGTGATGGGGAAAGGCCTTTGCATGAAATAAGCTGGGGAAGCACATACAATGTGTGAACATTACATCGAAATGACATGCGAATTGAAAGGGCTGGATTAGGAGGTAATTAGGTTTGCTCCTGGTCCTCCCTGTTACAAGACATTTTAAGTGATGAGTGTGCCTTTGTCAACTCAGTGATTTGAATAATGGAAATGTCGTGTTTGAATGGAAAATCCCAATGTCTCGTTGGTTTCGTCAGGTGCACGCCTCCCGTACCAACAGCATGTGTATCGCCGGCGGCTTCACCCAAATGATCCGCGAGGGCGGCGTGAGGTCACTGTGGCGAGGCAACGGCATGAACGTGATCAAGATCGCCCCAGAGTCGGCCATCAAGTTCATGGCCTACGAGCAGGTAAACCTGTTGTACAGCACCTTTAACACGGTGGGAGACTTTCAACCGCTGCTCGTTGGAGCCCAATACCATGTTGGCCTCAACTGTCCTGGGCTTTACTGTAACTGATTTGGTCTGAACCAGGTGCTCTCATGACTTAGATGTTGTGAGTCTTTATCTTCAGGCCCGTCCCTCACCCGCTGTCTCTGTTTGTCATCGTCCAGATCAAACGGTTGATAGGAAGTAACCAGGAGACACTCGGCATCCTGGAGAGATTTGTGGCAGGATCCCTGGCCGGAGCCATCGCCCAGAGCAGCATTTACCCCATGGAGGTGCTGAAGACGCGTCTGGCCTTGAGGAAGACCGGACAGTTCTCTGGCATCGCTGACTGCGCCAAACATATCTTCAGGAAGGAGGGCATGGCTGCCTTCTACAAGGGCTACGTTCCCAACCTGATTGGCATCATCCCATACGCTGGCATCGACTTGGCAGTCTACGAGGTGTGCATGCATTTGTTCATTCAAACGGGGAAATTGTGTTGATAATTGGAGTTAGATTATGTGTATATCCAGTCTCGATGTCATAAGTCTAGGCTCTACCGTTGGTATCTACATTCTACAAACACAACTTGATTTTCTGTGCATTTCTCCCTCCCAGACTCTGAAGAACTGGTGGCTTCAGCGCTACGCCACAGACAGCGCCGACCCAGGGGTGTTTGTCCTGTTGGCCTGCGGTACCACCTCCAGCACCTGTGGCCAACTGGCCAGCTACCCTCTCGCTCTGGTCAGGACCCGCATGCAGGCACAAGGTACGCCGTGGTTTCGTTGTACCACTTAGAATGAATTCGCCACTGCAGTGACTTATGGACACGCAGCCAAGTCTGTGGTAAAATGGAGCATGTAAATCTGAGGTGCACGACGTTGGTCTTTCTGTTGGCGGTGGGGTCTTGCAGTGGTTCTCAAAACTCATGGGGACCCCCGGACATTTCATTTTATTGTTGCCCTGAACGAGCTCACCTGAATCAAGCTTCGGAATTAGATATGTTTATTCAGGTGTTGCAGGTCTGGCATGGAATGAATGGAACGGCAGGGCGTCCCCAGGACAGTATTGACAACGTGTGCGTGTGTGATGGCTACTAATGAACCCCGAGCCAGTTTCCTGATGGGTGTGTCCCTGCTGTGATATGCCGTGTTCACACCGTGTTTTGTCCCCCCCCAGCTTCCATAGAGGGCGGTCCCCAGATGACCATGTCGGGCCTGTTCAGGCACATCGTTAAGACGGAGGGTGCCTCCGGACTCTACCGGGGCCTGGCCCCCAACTTCATGAAGGTCATCCCGGCCGTCAGCATCAGCTACGTGGTCTACGAGAACCTCAAGTTGAGCCTGGGTGTGGTGTCACGGTGAGGACCGGCCAGCGGAGAGGGCTGAGAGGGCGGGAGCTCCTCCCTTAAAGGCCAAGGGGTGTTTTTTCTTTTTGGAGAGAAGAGGAGACTGAGCGGGTCGCCCGGGAGACGAGACGAATATGCGCAGCCGAGAGCTGGGGCTGTTGGAGACGCCATCTCATTCTGTGAATGTTGCTAGGATCAATGGATGGATCGAAGGAAGAGCGCTGTGCAACACTAAGCAATGGACACTGTGACTGGGAGGACAGTGGATTCACGCTTATAGTTGTGATCTTAAGTTATCATTTAATGTGTTACTCAACAGAGGAACGCCTCTCGTGAGTCCGCTGTTGGCTTTTCATTATACAACAAGAAGATCTGGTTTACCCAAAACTCAATCTTTATGGAACTCCTGTATAACGTGCTTGGAAGTTTGCTAACAGGAAAATTAATGTAGGGACCAAGAATCTGCTTTTGCTAGTGACTTTTGCACTGTAGCAACTGCTGTTGTATGCTAATAGGGACTGGGGCGGGACAAAATCAACTGGGGAGGCAGTTCATAAAAGGGAATGTTTAACCCTTCACACCACAGTACAATCCTTTTGGTAGAAGTAGTTGTCAACCTGTTTGGGTTGTGAAAGTCAAGCAATGTCTGAATTCGTAACCAAGGGCTTTTCTTAATATCACTTGAAATTCATTAAACTTTATGTATTATGTACCTCACCCCCTTGAAGCAGCACTCCCCAATATCTCGGAGCCAGCACGTTAGGACACTCGCTGTAATGTAATGTAGTGGGGGGGGGGGACCTCAACTCACAATCTAGTTTGGTCTGGTTCATTTATTTTGACCCATTCTGAAGTAATTGCCTGTTTTTTTATTTTACTCCATTACTGGCTGACTTGATCATTTGAATTGAAAATGTTATGCAGGTTGGATACCCATAGTGTCTTACTGTCCTTTTAGTTATGAAACAGATGGTAAAAAGTGTCTTGATGCTAATTTATTTTTGTATTGTAAACATATTTATTTAACTGTGGTTTGTGCAGGCGGCACTCAGTAGATACTGTAAGCAAAGGTTTTAGATGCAATACTATATCAACATATTCGGCAGATATCTGAGACAGATGGAACAAGCACCTTTGATTGATTAAGGTTTGAACTGTTGCGCTGTCATTTCCTGTTGAACTTTCTGGAAAGGAAGTCCTAACATGACATGGTTCCCCCGCACCTCTGCACTTGAAGTTTACCGTATGTAAACGTGTCAGTCTCCATGGTGCGGGATACTCCGTGTCCTGTGTCAACGAGTGCGTGTAGACGCGCTGGTCGTTGTGGGGCCTTAGTCAAAGTGCATTGCACTGCACTTGGAAACCCGACACCCGCGAATGTGAGCGCTCAGTCCCCGTGTGTGGAGAGATGTGGTGGGCGAGGGCCGTGGAAATTACAACACGGCACTACGGGAATGTATTCTCATCTCATTCTGCCTCCTTACATTCACACCGCATCGACCAAACGGCTCCAAGTTTTCTCTCACTGCACTTGAACAGAAAAGTAGATGCAGTAGACAGATGCAGGTGCCAGTAGTCAAGGTCACTAAATGCAAGGTAATCCACTTTAACAAGACTTGAATATATTTCTGACTGAACATAAAGAACTGCTGGCGTTGCATTGTACTATTTTTAATTATACGTTTTGCAGATATGATTACTGTTAGGCTTAATATGGGGCATGGATGGTGGCTGATTTTGTATGGCTTAATGTCTCAAGCTCTTTGTACACTAGGGAAGCCCCCCCCCCAATCTGAATGAGAATAAAACATTTCACATTACGATTTGAGACTGTTTTCCCTTGCAAATCTTCAAATGCAAGATGTGTTTTGATAGTTGCATTATTTCATCTGCGATAAATGAATATTGTAGACTCATCTACTCCAGTTCCAGATAATGAAGAGGAAAATTGGTCAAACTCATTTATATTGTTCAAATTTTTTAGTTTTGCAAATTCACTATATCAAAAAACAACTTATTCCTTTTTGACCACACCTAACTTATCTTTTCCCCTTTCATTTCCCCATCTGCCAATGTTCCTATTGTTTACTAGACAGTTCTTTAAGCCCTGTCTTTACTGTCTCCTCACTGCATGCGTTTATGAGAAGGTTATACACACGTGACATGATTTGACAAAGATTTTCCAGGTTGGTGCAGCTCTAGAAAAAAAGAAATCTGTTTTCTTTAACTTTTTTGCTTCGGTTCAGATTTTAGAGCGTAAGTCTTTATTTCTCTCCAATAGAATGGGGGGGACTGGCCCTGCAACACAGAAGGCTGAAATGTATAGTATCTATATGTTAGTCTTTAGTTTGTCTCTTTTGAATCAAAACAGCTCATTCATGGCATATTGAAATATTTTTCAAAACATACTAAATCCTGATATATTTTGAAAGTAATTTGAAAAGATGTCAATAAAAACAATTGTAATTGTTTGCATCTATTGAATGAATGTAAAGATATGTTAATGCTTACAATATATAGGAACTGCTGTTAAATAAACTAATTAAATGTTTGCATTGAGTCATGGTTTGAATTGCCCATATAACTCCAGAGCTGTGTATACATTCTGTAGCATATGATGGATCCACGACAGTCCAAACCAGGCCTTTAAAAATACATATTCTATCCTTTGTTTGATATAGACAGTGGGGAATGTTTTTTTCAGAAAGATTTCTGACTGAAATAGTTGTGGGCTGGATTTGAACCCATTCTAGTAGATGTACAACCAAGGTAACAAACCACTGTAGGTCACCAGCAGACATGCTTTAAATAAAACATTTTTGTGAAATTAAACTTGGCAGCTGCAAGAAGATATTAGCATTTTTTTATCCCGGACAACTGATTGTAGGCATGTCCCATTCCCATACCACTGCTCAAACAGCCAGAAGATCGAGCCCATAACCTAAACCCCTTCTGTTATAGGCTAGACATTTTTGTCTTAAACATGATTATTGATGAGGGAAGGACACTTAGGCAACAAAATGACATTTCTCAGCCACTTACAAGTCAGAGTCAAAAACGTAGGAGAAATTATTCAGGATGAACATTTACCAAAATGTCCCCTTGTTGCTTTTTAGAATGCCTTTGACCTTTTCAATAAATGTGGTAAAGAGAAGTGAAGAGTGATGTAGTTGTGCAACTTTAATTTGGAAAAATCCCACAGTTTTTCATGAAAAAAAGAGTAACCCTTCGTCCTGAAGTAGTTCTGAATAGGGTCTAGGTGGCAGTATTGAACCATTCTGTCTTTTGGATAACCACATTCACCATCAAGGGATGAAAAGCACAATGAAAAAGCCGTGGGCATCTGCCCTTTGGATGCTAGCATATATCTGCGTGTTATTTGAGTGGGTGGGGGACGCAGGGATAGCTCCACCTTGCATTCCAATGGGACAGGGGGATCTTTGCATTGTTGCTTATAACTGAAATGGGGTTAGCAGGTGTTTATGGTAAAACGTACTGTGTCTCGGTTCTGCCTCTGTTATTAGTGTTGCTTCTAAAGAGCCACCTCACATTCTTTAAAGTCTGTTTCCTCAAGGTTTCCTACCTAGCTGCAACAGTTCATTTTGAGGGTTTTGAACCGTTTAAAGCTACCGTAAAGCACTTTTTATAAGAATCATTTTGAAGGAATGTAGTATTTGATAAGCACATGCGGGCAACTTGGCTAAAGGAAAATCTTGTGGTTTGGAGTACAGTGAAACCAACACCTGTAGGTACCTTCGCAGGTGCACAAAAGGGAGGGTCTAAAATATAAGACAGCATCTGATTGGGTTTCATATGGTTATGCTTTGATTGACATGAAATTCAGCCAAACTCCATTTTGGGAAAGAAGGCGTCAAAGTGTGTTCTAGTAAACCATCAGCAGAACGGAAAGCCTCATAGCCCGGACTGTTCATTTTTGTCATCAAAGATTATTAAATGGATGAGGAGCCGGTACTTACCGACGCTGTTCTGCGCATTAGTCTCGTTTCGTAACTTTAACAATCCTAAATTGTCTGTCGTTTATTTGGCTATAAAGTTAGCTGTTTATATTGTGATTGGTTTCTTTCGGGGAAACTAGGCGAGACTTTGAGTTTGGCGGTGGTCAGTGTGGATAATTCCCAACCCTCCCAGCTTGAGATCCATACAGTGGAATTTACAACATTTTGAGTCTGACATGTCAGGTTTAACACAACAGGTAAGCACACGTTCATGTTTGATTCATGGAGTGCTTCTATTAAACTGTTTGGAATAAACAATTGGGTACAGTAGCGTTTATTCTCTTAACTTTAGAACTTTTCTTCTCGGTTCAATCAGCTATCTTATTATGTTAGCTATCTGAACACCTGCAGTTGGCTAGCTCGCCGATGCCAGAGCTTTTTCGTTACCCTGTCTAATAAAGGTGTCTGTGATTGAAATCGTCGTGACAATGCAGGATTTCTAGTTAATCTGGTTTCCCACTTCTAGTAAAACTGGTATCTCCCAGTTTACTTTTTCTATTGTGATTTACGGTTTTGCAGCAATGCAGCCTGGGAAATACTAACAAAGAAAGTGTCCGAACCTGTTAAGAATTCACTCAAAGGTTCATGTTGTCAATCTGATTTGTGTCTTTCTATCTGTATCCAGCCATTAACTCCATTGAAAGACGCTGAGAGTTAATGTATAGGTAGAGGACTGTCCACTCCTCATGCTCCTCTCTAGGTTTCTTCCAAAGTTCTGAACCTTGGAGTAGGGAGTCACCTTGCATCAGTTCTTGTTGTTGCTTTCTTTTTCTGGCTTAAGACTGGGTATCTGTAAAAGCGCTTTGAGACCATTGTTGCTTTAAAAAGGATTTATAAAACACATCTCTCTGGGTAGCTATATAATATGTTCTGCTTCTCCAGCCATCCAGTGCCAGTAACAATGGCATTTGCTTGAAACAGGGTAGTATTTATTATAATTTGGTGGTTTAGCAACAGCAACACAGGTTTAAGTGTGCTTTAGAATTTTGGATTGGTCTGTGTAAAACACTGAAACCTTATATTGTATGGCCAGAACCTGGTGCTGCATGCAAACAGAAAGCTGCCCGTTTTCTCCCTTTATATTTAATCAATGGAAACCCATCGAGAACAAGGTCATATTTACAACAGTGCCCCGAGCAAAACGACAGTAAACATTCAACCCCAATCAAGCCTGGACCCTTCCATCTGCCCCCCTCCAGAACGCCGGCCTGCTGGGTTTGGCCGAGGGGAACATCCTCGACCCGGAGTTCCAGCAGCGTCTGGAGGACGCCCGCACGCTTCTGAGGCAGGAGATCCAGCGAGAGCTCAAGATTAAGGAGGCGGCCGAGAGGCTCCGGCGGGCCGTCACCAACCGCAAGAATGCCGCCGACGTGGAGGGCCAGCTGAGGGCCTCCAGCCGCAAGCTGGAACATCTGCACTGGGAGCTGCAGGAGCTTAACACCCGCGCCATCACACCCAAGCCTCAGAAGGACGGCCCCACAGGTAGTACTCATGCATGGTTTCAGAGCTGTGTCGTAAACTCATGTCATACCAAACATAATACTGACAATGGACAGTGAATTTGTCTGTTGAAGAACAGACAGGCTAGTGACGGGCTAGGTTGATGCCGTTGTTTGTTGTGGTTTTGACCAAGATTCATAATCTGGCGCGTAAAACGTTTAATGCCGGGAAGTTGAAATGATAAAAACCACAGAAAAACTGTGCTTTTTCTAAAGTTTCCGTGTTGTCTCACGCTGCATGTTTTCGTCGAAGCCGATGACGCCACGTCACCTGACCCGTGTCGCTGGGAGGAAGTGACCTCACCGTTGGCTGGACGCATCTGTGCGCTGAAGAAGCAGCTAACCATGGAGACGAAGGTGAAGCAAGGGGCGGAGAACATCATCCAGACCTACGTCAGCAGCTCTGTGAAGGTCTGGCATGCACGTTCAGTCACACTATGCATCTGTCAAATAACCGTTGCTTGTTACGCGGTGTCGCTTTTGTCAAGGTTTGGATTTTGGATCAATGCCGGGAGGGTTTTAGCGGGTAATTCCCCATGACCCAACACTTTCACAGACCACTTGGGGTGTGATGTGAAAATCAAGAATCTATGCTGTGTATGTGTTTCTGCTAAACTGCCTTTTAATGTTATGTTAGAGGAAATCATTGTATTTTAAAAAAATTGTAATCTGTGTTCTTTTAAACGTGTTAATTTTTAGTTTTTATTCCTGGTTTTGCCTCTTCACTGTTGACGTTGAGACTGGTGTTTTGTGTGTACGATTTAATGAAGCTGCCAGTTGAGGTCTTGTAAGGTGTCTGTTTCTCAATCTAGACACTAATGTATTTGTCCTCTTGCTCAGTTGTGCACCGGGGCCTCCCACTCCTCTTTGTGTTGTGGTTAGAGACAGTTTGCCCTGTTCTGTGAAGGGAGTGGAACACAATGGTGTACATGATCTTTGGTGTCTTAGCAATTTCTTGCATGGAATAGCCTTCATTTCTCAGAACAAGAATAGGCTGATGAGTTTCAGAAGAAAGTTATTTTGTTTCTGGCTGTTTTTGAGCTTGTAATCGATTGCTGATGCTTTAAAAACTCTAAAACGGCAAGTTGTATTGCTTCCCTAAGCACAACAGTTTTCAGCTATGGTGACATAATTGCAAAGGGGTTTTCTAATGATCACATAGCTTTTTGTGAACTTGGATTAGCAAACATAGCGTGGTATTGAAACACATGACTGATGGTCGCTGATAATGGGCCTCTTGTACACCTGTGTAGATATTCCATAAAAAACCTGTTCACAGCTACAATAGTCATAACTTTAACAATGTCTACATTGTATTTCACAAATGTATTTGAATAGACAAAACATTAGATTTTCTTTAAAAAACAAGGACATTTCTAAGTGACCCCAAACTTTTGAACGGTGCTGTATATGAAGGAAGATGAGAAACAGATGTAAAATCAGTGACAGATGATTTATAGATCCTATGTAGAGTTAATTTGTCTTTGTCAAAACTGTTTACCCTTCTTGCAGGAAGAGTTTTTTTTATCCGCTTACCTTGTGGAGTTAGAGGAATATATACAGCTCTGGAAAAAAATGAGACCACTGCCTCTTGCTTTCCTTTCCAAAAAAAGTTGAAAAGGAAGGTTTTGAGTGAGGAACAGAAGTGTTCAATTTGCAGTCGTCTCTTAATTTGAACCCTTCTTTTCCTCACGCAAAACCTTCCTTTTCCACTTTTTTGGAAAGGAAAGAAAAAGGTGCAGTGGTCTCTTGATTTTTTCCGGAGCTGTACGTGTGCGCCTCAGAAGGGAATGCAGTGAGGTCACATTACACCGTGTATCTGTTTCCCCCTGAGCTCAGAATAAAATAATCATTCAATCGTTTCTTTAATTAGAAATATCCACAACGGGGTGAATTAGATTACATCTCATCTTGCTGTCTAATGTACTAACCTTTATGTCTGACACAGGGCTTCCATTAGTTTTGGTCTTGTGATGAGATGCTGAGGCTTGCCATTGTAGTCCAGTAGCCACTGATTTACTACTTGGTTTAAATTAGGCTTGTGTGTTGTTCCCACATCACAAACACTCACTAAGTCAAAAACACAGACACACACACAGACACACACACACACACACACACTGTGTGCTCTCCGTCACTACGTTCCAACCCACACAGTCCCACACACCCTCGTTCAGTCACACTAAGGCAAATACCTTTGTGAGCAGGACAGGGTTTGAATTCGCCACCTGTCCTCACAGCCCGTCGCAGCAGCAGTCCAGGTGTACCTGCTGGACAACGCACCTGCAGGGTCAGCTAGGTTTCTGACAGACACTTCAGTAAACTTGTCCCATGGAAGGAATTTACAGAACCGGAGGGGGACAAAAACAAGGCCGGAGGAGGAGGCTGTTGTCGTGGGAGGCCAGCTGTGGTGCGTTTGTAGAGGGACTGGCACGGTAGAACGGAGTATGGCGTTCAGAGTCACAAACCTGCATGCTCCGAGGCAAGAGAGTGAATGCAGGTGGAGAGAAACACTGACAGAGAGAGGTGGAGACTTGTGGCATTTCGAGGTGAGGCCCGAGAGCTGCTCAAGTTTCCCATTGCTCCACGGAATAGTGGCTGGTGCTGTTTGTTTCTGCCGACGACTAGGCTGTGACTAGTTTGGGATTGTGAGGCGGGGGTTATTTACTACACCGGTGAATGAAAATATCTGTCCACACATTGCCACCCTAGGACATTTGTGTAAACAGATCTGCTCCAGTCTTTTCAATACCCCTGGCCTACATGGTAGCTCTGGCTACATGGTCTTTCATTGAAGTAAAAGCTGAAAATGCTTGCAGAAGAGTGGTGAGAATGTGACTTATAAGAGGTTGTATGGGCTGGTGTAAGAGCATCTATCCCCCCCGTGTTGGCAGAAGAACACCTGAGGCTTCACTTAAAATGTTTCATCCGAGATAAAACCGTCTAGTTGACTGGCTGAATGACCAGTGGACAGTACACACGACTAACAGGACAGTGAGTGTGACCCAATCCATGTTAGTGTCTTTTCCAAGATGTGATGTTTATATTATGAACTGCTGTGAATTGCCATTTCGGTTGGTTAATTTCTGGCATCTGACCTGAGGACCAAGTACACTGTTCCCCTACCGTCCTCTCTGTTCGTGTGGATGACTGCATTGAATAGGCTGCACCACCTTCCTTTGTCCGTTGAAAATCCTCCAGTGACACAGACCCAGTGTTCAGGTGAATGCTACTGGTTTGTGAATGGTTGGCCGAGCTGTCCATTAACACACATCAAGGCGGCTCTCGAGGGCTTGGTTTGCATTTGTCATAGGTTGTCATAGGTTGGGCGTGTTTGTGTGATCGGCATAATGACACGCGTGTATGAACAAGGCCGTTACGGCGGTCGGTGTTGTTACGTGCTGTTTCCGTGGAGAGGTACGGCGCCGTACTGACTCTGCAGTTGATAAGGAACCACTGCGTTGTCTGATTGGCCTCTCTAGGACCGTAAGATGCTGTCCACAGCCCAGCAGATGCTTCAGGACAGCCGCACCAAGATTGAACTGCTCCGCATGCAGATTGTGAAAGTCACCCAGGCCAGAGAGGGGCAGCGGGACAGCATAGAAACAGCCGGTGAGTTACGGTCTATGGTGCGTTTGGTGGGTGACACTTGTCTTTGCTGTCTTGGTTGTATGTATCACCACATACAGGTTTTTGGCAGTGTCCTTCTTGTGGGTTTATTAATGAATGCATGCTCGCCATTGATAATTTAAGTGGCAAGCCATTAAATCGCCATTAAATCTTTAGTGACAGTAATCATTTGAATAGTAATGTCATGTAATTCCTGATTCATTGCACGTTACATACAAAACCTAACCTGGTCTTGGAGCTCAAGTCTGAGTCACTGGTTCCACAATCACCCTGGATAGTTATTTACCCAGTCAGGTACAGTGGTGAAGCAACACGGATTTAGTCAATGAATTGTTTGTTTTTCCTCCTTCGTTCTCCTTACAAATGTTCATTCAGGCTTCTGAGAACATGGCAGTATATTTGTATATAGCTAGCTAATGAGGTAAAATTACTGAACAGGGAGTTTTGATTGCCATTGGTTTAGATTTCTTTCATGGGGTATTTTAGTAGTTTTCTCAACCAGACAGTGTGTGCCTAACTAGAATGCTCGTGGTGATTGGTTTCGCTACGGGGAAGCCAGACTTGACTGCACCATGTGTTTAATCTGCGCACAGACAGCGTTTTCTCCCCTGCAGCTAACCGTCTGATATAGGCTGGGTGCGACACGTCCAGTGGGCTGGCATCTACAGTAGTGCTGCCATTATTCTTTCTGCTTATCCCTTCAAACCTTTCGACTCTTGGCCTGTCTACTTGGTACAAGTCAGATTTCAGTCACAGAGAAATATTAGTATTTATTTTACCTGTTCCCCCTCCTCACCAGGCCGTCCCTCTGAGACAATCAGTCCACTGGAACTCCGGGTGGCTGAGCTCCGGCACCACCTAAAGATCGAGTCGGCCGTGGCGGAGGGCGCCAAGAACGTGGTGAAGCACCTTGGTGGGCGTAAGGTGCATGATCGGCGTGCGCTGGCAGAGGTAGCTGGTTGTTTAAATGATCCAATGGGATTAACAAGTCTTAGCATTTTAACACGAGTCCTACCGGCGGGTTCATGCATGACAGCGCAGCTGCCTCTGGTGCGCATGTACTGCTGCAGGGTGGGTTCGAGTCCGGCATACTGTTCATTCAGCAAAAACCCTCCTGTGTGTCACCGCTTTCCTGTCCAGTGAAAGAAACATTTTAGATAATTAATACAAATGAGGTTATTTTAGGGTTTCGGCTTTTAGACTAGAATGGGTGCTAAAAGCATCAGTTATGCGGTGGGTCACTAAGAAAGAAGGCTGTGTGTGTGTGTTCGTGTGTGTCTACGCCCTCCAGTATGTGACTGTGTTCTTCAGGCCCAGACTAGGCTGCTGGAATCGTGCCAGAAGCTGGACCTGCTGCGTCTCTCTTTGGAGCACCGTCTGGTCGAGCTGCCCGTTGACCACCCCAAACGGGCTGTTATCAAGGAGGAGCTCACCCCAGGGGCCTCCTCGCCCTACCTGGGCCTGCAGCCGGAGCGCCTCAGCTCCACCTCGTCCTGCTCCTCGTCCTCCTTCTTCAAACCGGCCACTCTCACCGGTAACCGATAGCGACGTGTTAGCGTTTTCTGCTTGTGTATGCTACATCTGGCTGTTTTGGCTTACTCTTCAAAATGCATACTTGACTTGGTCACTCATTTATTTGTAGGCATTAATTATGGTATGATATCGTTTTCTGTGGTAAAATATGTGTGGTACTGTAGTAAAATACTCCAAAGCCTGCCGAGCGCTAGCTTGTCTGATGTTCTCGGTGCGGTAAGCCAGGCCCTGAAGGAATGTCCCCGGTCCACTCTGTCCCCTCCGTAGGCCGGTTAGACGTGCGTCTCATGGGCTGCCAGGACCTGCTGGAGTCGGTGCCAGGCCGCTGCCGTGTGGCCAACATGTCCTCCGCTCCCAGCAGCCCCTCCGAGGCCAAGTCTCTGAAGATGAGAGCCGGCCTGTCCGGACGCAGCAGCAGCAACAGCAGAACCACCAAGGCCGACGAATTCTCCAGTGAGTTCCACACAACGCCGGTCCTACGCAAATGTTGCTTTACATGTTATTATTTCCATACACTTAAAGATACTAGTCATGTAATACATGCAAATATTCCAAACTCTGATAGCATTCAGGTCCAGGTGTGCGGCGTGGTCATTTGTAAGGGCAGATACACAGGGACAGGCCCCATTGGCCTGTGGGAGGAGAGGCACTAGGCAGTCGGTCACTGTGTGTGTGTTTTAGGTTTAAATATACTCATGGGGACCAAATGTCCCCATTAGAGTCAGAATTGGGGTTTATTTAAGGTCCAGGTAAGGTTAGGCATTACGCCTAGGTAACATTTTGGCATAAATGTTACTTTATTGAGGCTACGGTTAGGGTTAGTTTAGGGTTAAGGTTAGGTTTAGGGTTAGGATTAGGGCAAGGGAGCATGCAATTTCTCTTTACTGGTCCCCATGAGGTTAGCTGTACAAATGTGTGTGTGTGTGTGTGTGTGTGTTCCACAGCGGAGATCAGTGCTGTACTAAAGGTAGACAACAAGATGGTGGGCCGGACACACTGGCGAGCCCTCAGCAAGGATGCGTGGGACCAGAGCTTCAGCATTGACCTGGAACGGGTCAGTGTTCAAAGCAACACCTGCCGGAGCCTTTGAGTTCTGTTATTTTGAACGGGGGGGGTGTTGTCCAAATATAGCCCTGTTGGAGGGACTGTGAGTTACACAGAAATTCAGTTTAGATTGCAAAAAATAAATGAAAATAGGACCAAGCTCCGGCGGGCTCAGACAGAAACGGTCATGGGGGCCTTAGCAGAGATCAGTCGCCCCTCTCCCATGCTCCACTCTGCACATGTAATCTCACTGCTAATGCTTCTCTCTAATCCCAATCCTTGCCTCCAAAAGCCTAACATAAGGGCCAAACAGAGCTGCTGTTTCTAGCTCAAACACACACTCCTTTTCCAATCCGAGCTCTCAGCCCCTCAAGTCCCAGTGATGAGTCTTGAATGATCACAGCTGGGTCAACCTTGTTTTGGCGCACTATGGACAGTCTGTGATAAGGGAAGGGCATTAGTGTTCAGTCTCTGAAAGATGGTCCCTTATCCCCGCAAAACTGTTGACGTTCTTCCACTGATGCTGTACAAATCCCTGCCTAAATGTGTCTGTCTGTGTGGGTGTCCGTCCAGTCCAGGGAGCTGGAGATTGGTGTGTATTGGCGTGACTGGAGGGCTCTGTGTGGAGTCAAGTTCCTACGTCTGGAGGACTTTCTGGACAACCAGCGCCATGGCATGTGTCTCTGCCTGGAGCCACAGGGCCTGCTGTTCACTGAGGTGACTGACACACCTATTACACACTCAACAACAGACATGTCAGTTACTAATGTAATAATGAACATCAGACGTTATATCACATTAACATATATAATTACTATGCCACCATCACCACTGTGTCACAATCAGTCGTCCTTTCCTAAATCAAAATGACCATTTTGGATTGTCTTGATAACAAGACATTGTCACATTCAGTCACCTATTTATAGGGTAGTAATTTACACGTTGGGTCTGATATCAAATCCCATTGCCTCTTATAGATTACAACTAAAGTTTAGCATTTTTTCATCATGAACTTACAGGTGACATTCATCAATCCTGTCATCGAGCGGCATCCTAAACTTCAGAGGCAGAAGCGCATATTCCCAAAAGAAAAAGGTATGTTACTGATGCTGATCTCCAGCTGACATTTCCCCCGTATCACAACCTGGCACACCTCAGTAAACCCATGCCCTCCGTAAATGACCTCTGACATCACATCCCGTCCCCGCAGGAAAGAACTTCCTGCGTGCAGCCCAGATGAACATGAACTTTGCCACGTGGGGGCGTCTGATGATGAGTGTCCTGCCTCCCTGCACTGGGTCTCTGCAGGCCATGAGCCCCCCCATGGTGGACCCCGACATCACCTCCCCTCCGTCCGCGGAGAAGATGGCCGTATCTACCCCTCCTCCGTTGGGGTAAGGTGGCCTTGCACCCATGCACTACAAGTGTTCCAGCAGGTTGACACAGGAATCTTCTAGTGTTGCTGATTCAGGAATACCTTTTGTCTTCAAGGT
Source organism: Esox niger (assembly GCA_016801105.1). Classification (NCBI taxonomy): domain Eukaryota; kingdom Metazoa; phylum Chordata; class Actinopteri; order Esociformes; family Esocidae; genus Esox; species Esox niger. Next base: position 59,582 of record JACXGJ010002846.1, read on the forward strand.
TATAACGAGTGACGATGCGGTCAGCCCTATGAATCTGGTTGATTTCAGCCGTGGAAATGTGTTCTCAAAACGTTGTTTTGTCATTACAGAGATTCAGCGGTGGTTAAACTGGACTTTAGTGAGGAACACACCAAGTCCCTGAGAAATAATGTGGCGAAACTTCCCCTGTCAGAATCCATATGGCAGACCACTTTCTCTCAGGTAGGAGACCCCTCAGGGCTCCAGTTACCTTTCAGAAGTGAAGATAATGTTGGTCCCTCTATATACAGTGGCTTACGAAAGTATTCACCCCCTTGGACTTCTCCACTTATTTTGTTATCAAAACATCGTTTTTTCTAAATTAATTACAAATAAAATAAGAGGTTTAGTCACACATTCTGAATACAGCTCTGGAAAAATGAAGAGAACGCTTCACCTTTTTCGTTCCTTTCCAAATAAGTTGAAAGCTGCACACCATAGGTGTTGGAGTGTCCATGGTTTGGTCAACTTTCCCTACCATCATGTACCTGTGGAGTGTCAAGTGTCTTACTGGTCTCTCTTTCCTCCCTCAGACCTCTAAAGTGAATTCAGCAGATATCAAGCCAACACCTAGACAGATGACTACACCTCAGCCTTCTCTGAAGTATGTCGGTCTCATCCATTAGAAGCATGTGCGCACACACACACACGCGCACACACACCACAGTAACCCAAATCCACTACTTATTATTCAAGTCCCCACCTGGGGACTGGAAGGGGAGTTTATTACCTGGTTATCTAACCACCCTCTCTTCTCCTCTTTCACGTTCCCTGTTTCTTTTTTGTTATCTGATCAAGGAGGAAAGATAATGGTGGGATGCAAATGGAAGATTTCACGTGCCTCTCTGTTCTGGGGCGAGGGCATTTTGGAAAGGTACTGTTACACTCACTACCCAAGGTCCTCACACCTCAGCAGAGACCCTCCTACTCGCTCACTACCCAAGGTCCTCACACCTCAGCAGAGACCCTCCTACTCGCTCACTACCCAAGGTCCTCACACCTCAGCAGAGACCCTCCTACTCGCTCACTA